>JASGXE010006577.1:0-21042 GCA_030068105.1 Sinentomon sp. SZTP_YWyxl
GCCTTTAAAACTCAACGTGCACTCAGCGTGCACTCAACGTGCACTCAACGTGCAAAATTTTGATTTCTATGCGCAATGCTGATGCTTCTCCAATTGCAAAAATCCGTCCATCAGAAGGGAAATAATTGCGCTGAAACTTCGGAGACTAACTGAAACACGTCTGAGTACGTTTTTCAGTGACTTTAACTTTCCCAAAATAACGTTCACAAACGTGCGAAATTTCTCATACAGCGAGCAATTTGTGTTACTTTTTTGGCAAATGGGTATTATCGGGGGGAGACAAAATATGATGCTTCCGTTATCATGGATTGTCTCCCGGGACGATCTATTATAGGGAAGCATCACATAATGTCCCCCATTAATTTTCTGATTTTCAGACGCTCTCAAGAACTGGGTGACACAGTGTGTTGTTGCGGAATCCGTTCAAATATTCTTGAGAGGGTAGGTACTAATATCCGTACTTACAGGTACAAAGGGTATTGACCAAAGAAGATTTATTTATTTATTTATTTATTTCCTTTTATTTGCTGAACTATAAGTGCAAATATGTCAAAAGTTGATATTTACAGACAGCAAAAAAAAATACATGTAGACAGTCAGAGCAATTAGAGAGAGAGAGAGAAAAAAAACAATAAAGAGCATGGCAGGAGTGCGAAAAAAAGCAATGAATAAATGACAATGTTCTTTCACACAAAGACTTGCAGATGGTATCAGTGATGGCAACAAGAAAGACGAGGTGTCAGTGACGCCGTACACGAGTGATTGCGCGAAGTAATGGGGAATCTTTCGGCAAGGAATTCCAATCTTTAAGAGTTCTCGGGAAAAAAGAATTTAGATATACATTACATTTTATCAGTGGTATACGAAACTGAAAATCGTGAATGGCTCTTCTGTTTTGAAAGTTTTCAGAAAAAATCTGAGGGATCTGAATTAAGGTTTTACCTTTTAAGATTTTAACAAGGAATGCAAGTCTTTTCTCACTCCTACGAGTTCTGAGAGGAGTAAGACCAAGGTTATTTAACATAGATGTCACACTAGCTGTGCGGTCATAGTTTCCGGTAATGAACCTGGCTGCACATCGTTGTACTTTTTCAACTGCATCAGCATGAGAAGCAAGAAAAGGGTCCCATACAACAGACGCATACTCAAGATGAGGTAAGACAGTAGCCTTGTATGCCAAAAGCTTCGATTTGGTGTTTCCGTGTGAAAGGTTCCTGCGTAAAAATCCTAGAGCGGATCTGGCTTTGTTAATGGAGAAGTTGACTTGTTCCGTCCAGTCTAAATGCTCATGAAGCTTGACTCCTAGATATTTGAAATCATGTACTGGTGGCACAATTTCTTCATTTATCTTGTATTGAAAAATTCTGGCATCAGAATTCGGGGCCTTGAGATTCTTGGGGTGGAAGAGTAAAAACGCACATTTTGATACGTTAATATCCATGCGCGAATTTCTGCACCATTGATGCAGCGAGTCTAAGTTATCTTGTAAGCTTGTAGCGTCACTGCCAACCTCGACACTTGTGTATAGAACAATATCATCTGCATAAAGCCTTATGCGACAACTAATTACATCGAAAAGATCATTAACAAACAGAATAAAAAGAAGGGGGCCAAGCGCACTCCCCTGGGGGACACCTGAGGCAAGATTGAGGACGGCAGAGGAAGATGTACGATCGACAATAACGTTGGCATGTCGTGACGATAGATAAGACTGAACAAGTTTCAGCAACGTGGCCGGGAACGAGAGCCTCTGAAGTTTTACAAGAAGAAGTTCGTGGTCAACACTGTCGAAAGCTTTCGCCAGGTCAATAAATATGGCATGAGTAGGAGTTCTGGATTCAAATTTTGACGCAACATCAAACACCAATTCAGAGAGCTGTGTTTCGCATGATTTTCCCTTCCTGAATCCATGCTGATTGGGGTGGATAATCTTGTTATGCTCGCAGAAATCACTGATTAAGTTGTGCAACATTTTCTCGAATATTTTCGGTACAGCAGAAATGAGAGAGATTGGTCTGAAATTTTTAACATCATTAAGATTGCCCTTTTTTGGGACCGGACAGATATTGATTTCTTTCCAGTGGTCCGGGAATATTCCAGAATCGTATATTTTTCCAAAAAGAATTTCCAAAAAGTTCGAAAGCGTAGCATTTAGATTCTTGATAAGGGGGACAGGAATTTTGTCAAAACCCGGGCCCTTTTTGCTGCACATTGAGGATATGGTCCTGGAGATTTCAGAAGAACTAAAGTGAAATGAGATATTTTCAGGGGAGAAGGTGGACAGATCAGTGTCTGTTTCTGGAATAATCGGCGCGTGGACATGTGTTACCGCCCCAGAAAGGCGAGAAGATGACGCTGATAGCGAGGTGTGGTATGTTGGCTGTGAACTTGTGAAGTTAGTTTGAAAAGAGGTAACAAATAAATTGGCCTTTTCAACATTATCTGTAACTAACGATCCGTCCGTTTTGGAGAGGACAGGAATTGCCGAGATGCCTTTCCTCTTCTGCCTCATGTGGTCCCAAAAAGAGTGTGCATATGGCGTATTTACAGCATTCTCAATAAATTTGGCAAACAAAGTATTATTTAAACGAATTGCATAATCTCTTGCATTTGAATAACTTTCCCAGTTGTTCTGTGTAGGGAAATGACATGCCGCTTTGAACCTTCGACGTTTCAGTGTAAAGGACTTTTTTAATTCCCGATTCATCCAGGGAAATCTCACGTCAACAGTTTTCTTGCGCGTTGGTATGTTATCAAGAAGTGCCAAGAGTACTTTATAGAGATAACCCCACAACTCATTGCACCCAGCAAGGTAATGAATATTCAAAAAATGGGGAAATGCACTGTCTAAGGAAGATCTGAGCAAGTCCCATTCTGCCAAATCATACTGTCGCGTTAATTTTACACGTTTGAATTTGTCTGTATTTGCAGAGGGGAGAGAAAGCGAGAGGGAAAGGAAAACAGCCATGTGATCAGCAACCCCCGGAATAATCCTTACATTGCTATCTTCTGCTTCAAAACTGATAAAAAATAGGTCAAGCGTATTGGAAGTGCCGTTTCTGGTGAAACGGGTGGGCTCATGAACCAGCTGTTGCAATCCGGCAAAATCTGTCAGATTCAAGAACTCAGATTCAATTTCAGAAGACCTGAGATTCGAAGTGTTTTTCCAGTCAATGCCAGGGAGATTGAAATCGCCTGCAAGGATGACTTTGTTGCGGCTGGCTTTTCCATCAAGTTTGCCATTTTGCAGATTCAAGTTACAGATCTTCATTAGACAGTTTCTAAATTCCAGCACCGCGTCAACCCCAGCAGAAGGCGACATGTAGGTACAGCCAATAATCAAAGTTTGCCCAGAAAGTTTAATTTGGCACCAAACAGATTCAATAACGCCCCCAAAGGAAAAATCAAGATTGAGAGGCAAAGGGGCGCTGCAAATGGATTTCTTGATTGCAATGACCACTCCGCCTCCTCTGGCAGGAGCGGCTGCCTCAGTTGGCTGTCTGTCCATCCTGTAGAGGCAAAACTCAGAAGGAAGTACCTCAGAGGTAGCCACATTTGCTGACATCCAACTCTCAGTGATGCAAGTGACGTCGGCATTCTCAGTCAACATCACGTCAAGCAAGTTGGTTTTCTTGAAGATTGAATTCAATGATTGGACATTAATATTCAAGAGATTGAGGTTGAGAGTGCGGTCACATGCATCTTTGGCAAATGACAAAAGCGAACAGTGTGCTGCAATCGCTTTTCGTTCTGGAGTACCTTCCTTTTGAGCATCTGCTGGTGTTGCATTCTGACCAACAAGGTGGCTGAGAGAAAACGTGGCCTTATGTTGCTGTTGTTTAGGTAGAATGGATGCTTCCGCAAATTTGGAATGTTGGTCTGTCGCAAACTCAGCGTAGAATGATGGATAGAGCCGAGTACATACGGCAGGTGTTGAATTGTTTGACTCAGGTAAGCATGCGCCGCAACAGAGGGGATGGTCATTGTCATGTGCAGGTAGTTTTGAGGCAATATCCAAACACAAAAGAGTTGGCAATGTTTGGGCAATCAGTTGTTGGAGTGAGCTGAGTATCATGTAAACACGAAAGAACCGGAATAATCTCAACGAGGACAAAATGCAGGTTGAAAAGTGAAAAAAGCAAAGAATGTGTACTCGTCGAAGATATGATGCTCTTTTCGAGAAATAGAGAGTGCACAGCCGGAATGATAGTTGATGCGCAGTTTTTGGAGCATTGCAACGAAGGCTTGGTTAGGTTGGTTTGGAAAAAAGGTTGGGTTAGGTTATGTTAGGTGAGGTTATGTTAGGTTGGGTTAGGTTAGGTTACGTCATTGGTTGGACAGGTTCGGTTTGGTTAGGTTATGTTAGGTAAGGTTGTGTTAGGTAAGGTTATGTTAGGTAAGGTCTGAACACATACTGTGCTCCACATTAGCATCTTATCTGGATTCCTATGGTTTTCTTGTTGATGACCAGTTTGGGTTTCGTAAGGGAAGATCCTGCGAAATGCAACTGGCGAGAGTCATTCAAGCTATATCATCTGCAGCTGATTCCAATATAGATATTGACCTGGTCTTCCTAGATTTCTCCAAAGCCTTCGATAGGGTTCCTCACGAGCGGCTTCTTTCAAAGTTGTCCTCGTGCGGAGTGGGTGGCAATTTCTTTAAGGTATTGCGTTCTTTCTTGACCAGTCGCAGACAAAGGGTCGTTTTAAATGGCATATCATCTGATGAAGCCCCTGTCACCTCTGGCGTACCCCAAGGAAGTGTTCTTGGGCCACTTTTATTTCTGATCTATATAAACGACCTCACTTCTAATCTATCATGTAATGTGCGACTTTTTGCAGATGACTGCCTCATCTACAAAATTGTTCAGGATCCTCGTGACCGACAGCTTTTACAGTCTGACCTGCTCAAAGTCGAAGAGTGGTGCAAGATAAACCAGATGAAACTGAATGTTGAAAAATGTGCCCTCCTTCCTGTGTCCTCGAAACTAGCCCAGGCTCCACCTCAGTACACTCTTTGTTCCCAGATCCTCAAGTCAGTCGACGAGTATAAGTATCTCGGCCTGACAATCTCCAAGAATCTCTCCTGGCAAAGTCACGTGACTTCCATTGTTAACAAAGCTCATCGTATGCTGTTCCTCACCCGTAAAGCTTTAAGGCAAAGCTCACCTTCGACAAAGTCAGCTGCTTATTTTTCTCTCGTCAGGCCGCTCCTTGAATTCTCATCAGCTGTTTGGGACCCATACAAGCTACAAGAAGTTGAAGCAATTGAAAAGATTCAGCGGAAGGCAGCGCGATTCGTTACTAACCGATTTGGAAAACTTGATAGCCCTTCTGAAATGATTAGAGGACTTGGCTGGCACTCCCTTGCAAGCAGGCGGAGGTGCTCGAGGCTTGCCCTTCTTTCCCGGATCTACTTTGGCTGCCCACACCTCTCTGATTTGAAAGCCCTTCTTCAAACTCCATCTTTTGCCTCCCGTAATGACCACAAGTTAAAGATAAGTCAAATAGGCTGCCGTAAAGACATCGGTCACTTCTCCATCCTCCCAAGGAGCATCCGTGAATGGAACGCCATGCCTCCACAGGTCGCCAATGCGTTAGAACACATTGAACCTGCGCAATATAGATCTTGGTTTCTTGAAACCCTCTGCTAATCCCCGGTAAAGCCTGATTTAATTGGATGCACTTATTCTCCTGTTCAGATGATATGCCTTTCGGAATATTTATTTGAGCGTTTCCCTCATCTATGGCTAACATACTTCTTTTCAGACCTCTCCCTTCGTCTTATGCCTCAAACTTGTTGATATAATCTTTCCTCAATTCGTCTTGAACTTTTGACATTAAAATCTTCCATAACTCTTCCAGTTTCAATTTTTCCTTTTCCAAGTTCTGTTTGGTTCTGTTTCAGGAAAATTTGCTCTGTCGTTTTCGTATTTGCCCCGTGCCAACTTGGTTCTTTTCTTTTTTTTCAGGTTAATGTTTTCCCTTCTATTTCCAGGTTAACTTTTGTTTTGTTTTTGTTATTTTATCTTCTTCAGGATCTTCCTTTTCATTTGACATCTCTCTCTTTTTGTTGTTCTTGCATAAAAAATATTTTGTTACATTGCAACAGAAATCATTATCTTTTTGTTTTCCAGAATAGTTTATTATTGCTTATTATCAAGTTATTTTTCAGATTAATGCCTATTTTTGCCCTCACTTTCCAGGTTGACTTTCGTTTTAAACATTTTTCAGGACAATACTGTTTACTTTTTCAGTTCGATACGTTTCGTTTTGTTATTGCATGCTTAAAAAAAAAAAAAAAAAAAAAAAAAAAAAAAAAAAAACAATAGTTAGTCCTATTTATAGGAGTAGGTAGCTGTTAAGAGAACTTATCAGTAGTCCTGTTGATAGGAGTAGGTAGCTGTTAAGATAACTTATCGAAGGGCAGCAATCGTGCTCTGTTGGTTGAAAAAATGTGTGTTCGTTTGAGCTGAGCTCAGTAGTGCTGTTTAAAAGCTATTAATGAAAAGTAGAGTTATGTGACCTTGTTGCGAAGCCAATAAATTGGTCTGTTTTGTCACACGATTACCGGGTTTTGTGTAAATGCAAGGGCAACGTGGCCCTCTTTGCCGAGTCTCCGGCCGCATGGCTGTCAACTCAGGATGGCAATGATGATGATGATGATGATGAAGGTTAGGTTATCGTTGGTTGGGTTTGGTTGGATAACGTTGGTCTTCTGCTAGTTGGCGATTTCTGCTTTCTGTGAGCTTGTGTAGACCCAACAACCGCGTAGAATGGGGCATTCCCGGAAATGTCAAAAACCAGAACACCCTGTTTGTTCCCAACGCGATCACATATTTTTCCTTCATTTCGACTACAGAACCTTACCTAACATTACCCAACGCAACCCAACCTAACCTAACCGAACCGAACACAACCCAACCTAACCTAACAAGGTCATCGCGGTGCAATCAATGCTCCATAAACGGCGGATTGACTATCACACCTCTTGCATACTATTTTTTGCAATAAACCTTGTATCTAGGTCCTACTGTTTTTTTTTTCATTTTGCCTCTTGGCACCTACTCAAGAATGTTGTTACGGAGTCCGCAATGACCCACTGCGTCATACAGTACTTGTGAGAGTCTGAAAATCAAAATTACAGGGGTAGGCTAATATCCTCCCGGGAGACAATCCATGATAACGGAAGCATCATATCATGTCTCCCCCGACTATAATCTTTAGCCTTTTTTTAATCGAAACAACTATTTTCGCGTCCGTGTTGAAACAACTTTGCCATCGTACACTATCGAATGCGAAATAAGATCCCTGCTGCTCAATGAGTGCATATAATTATTGTTATGGTCAAGAAATTTCCAGTTTGCTGACAATGTTTTGAGAACTGGAAAAATTGCCTATCCTGAAACGTACGGATATGATTCTTGGTCTGACTGCGCACGTGCCGTTTTGCAAATATCGGCCACACGGTAAAAAGTTGATATTTTAAAGTGTTTTCCAATGCCGTGATTTTGTACCGTAGACTCTATTTTGCAGTGGCACCGAAGAAACAAAAGCGGAAACGGACAGTTTGTTCCGTATTTGAGCATTACGGGTTTGATTAGGTAAGGTTAGGTTACGTTGGCTGGGCTGGATATACGGAGCCATTCGGAATAGGCGGGCCATAGGAGAGTTTTTCAGACTTTTGAAAGCACGGGGCAATGCAATTCCCCATTTCACATGCGCCGCAAAGCACATCACACGAAGGAATGCATTTAACGGCGCTTACTAGATGGGGAATAACATTGCCCCGTGCTTCAAAAGTCTGCCAAAAATCTCCTATGGCCCGACAATTTAGAATGGCTGTGTATAGGTGACGGCTGCCAGCTAGGTTCACGAAGTCCGGATGGCAAAGAATGGTTGCGAAAAAACTAAACCTACCAGACGACGCAAGCTAATCTAACATAATCGAACCTCAAATGCATTATCTGAACACCCTGCATGCATGTTGGACAAAAATTGGCACCCAATACCTTGAAATGTCAGCTAAAATTGTCCGCCACCGTAAAAAGTGAGCGGGTTTCTTCTGCAGAATTTTCAAAATTAGGCGTTAGAGATGGGGAGAGTAACTCTTTCCCAACTTTGTGATTCAGGCCAGGAAATATCGCATCTTATTATTTTACGAATATTTTAGAAAACTTTAAATTGAATGTGTCTTCCGGAATTCAGGATCCAGCAATTGAATCCACAAGCAGAGCGTAGAAGAATTCTTCCACGCTCTGCCACAAGATTCAGAAGCTGGAATCCTGCGGTTTCAAGTTTCATGATCTTACAAATTTCAATAGATCACCGGATTTACGAGAATTATGAATCCATAAAGGCCCTGTCATGGGGCCTCGCAATCTTCCTTGGATAATTCGTATTGCTAAATAATTTTTTTTCTCGCCAATGCTTTCAGGAACGTGGTTTACAACATCAGCCTGTTGGATTTGTCGGAGAACCAGCAAACGGTAAGATTTTTAGGATACTGATTTTCATACTGATTTTCGAATCTTTCCGCTGCAAGATGCAAAGACACGAAAATCATTCTCATCCGGCAGAAATGTTTTAATGCAAGTCCACTGTCGGCTGAAGCTGTGTTTTGATTTTTTCTTGTTCGCTTTATCATTCTTTGGACTTCATTTACTCGAGAAAAACATGGCGAAAGACGTTTTCACATGCACAGCCTGCTTGAGGAAAAAAATAAAAAAACAACCATCATCAAAAAGTTAAAAAAATGCAGATCCCCTGGTTAATTCTGCTATTAATTTATCTCGATTCCATTCTCTTCTTGGCGGCAGATCATCTTTCACGCCTAAAATTTTATTCGGCATTTGCAAAATTGAGCCATGGACCATTCCGTTAAGTTAAGCTATGGCTTTTCCGGCTCTTACTGGTTTGTTACTCACATCCCCTTCTTTCGAGTTTCGCCTGAACTTGAAGTCGGCAAAAGCTGATATTTTCGAGTAGGTGGATATTCATGGGGTAAACGTCCGCAATTTTGGCCCTGATTCGTATTTTATTTTATTTTTCCTCCAGCGGTTGATCTGGCGCCCAGATATTGACCACCAGGAAGTGTGCTTTCTCAAGGGAAAATCTGAGGTAAGCAGTGGCAAAGTTTTGAATTCGGATAGACTGACGTCAAATATAATCCTATCTGCTCTCATGTTTCTGATTTTCCGATGGTGATTTTCTAATTCAAAGCACTATACAACCGACGACGTTTCGCCACGTTTTCACCAAATGTACCAAACTTATGTATCGCATAGCTTCCTTCCTTATCCACATCATTCGCTCGCCTTTTGGCTTTCTTTCCAAGTCAAGTGCCATGAGCCGTTATGAGTGAATGAGAACGCTCCCAGAGTTTGTTGCAACGCCAGAATTTGAAAATACGACAACTAATTATTTAACCACTGTGTCAAAAAACAAAAATGAAGAACTTGTTATTTCCTTGGAATGCTGCGAAAAGGCACGATTTGCTCAAGACGATTTGCAGATGAGTAGTTTCTCTTTTTCAACAGGTGCCTCATTTGCCCCTTCTGTGTAGTGTCGCATTTCGCTTGTTTTCAACACAGGATGTCCCTTAAATGCATCAGTTAAACCATATACCAGGCTGTTCCTAAGACCATTCTACGATGAAAATATTGTCTTGCTTTTGAGGCTTCGTTTGGGAGCTGGGCCTGGAGTGTTTAAAATTGGTAGAACACGGGTAAAAAAGCTGTTAGTCCGACGAAACCTTTCGTGTTGTTGCTTCATTGTTGTTGAACTCTTTTACAATGCTTTAACAATGTTTACAAACTGATCGACAGAAGAAATTGGTGACAAAATTCACAAATAATACCAAATTCCCACAAATGATAATTTATTTTAATTGTGTAAGCCATGTTTTTCCGGGTTCGTGCCGAAGAAGTCACCGGAGAGAGAAAATTTATTCCACAATTTCAATTCGGAACGGTCTAAGGAACAACCGGGTGTGGTTTTGCTGCAATTGCGGGACACCCTGTTTGGGTAATTCACTGACTTTTGTCTCATAAGGATGGGCACAAACTTTCCCCTGGTCTTATTTACTATTCCCACCGACACCCTGAAATGTCAACATAGGTATCCATACCAAATCAACATTTGTGGCATAAATGCTGGAGCAAGAAAAATCTCGAAATGCACCAATTTGCGACGAAAAATTGTAACATGACTTCCAAGTTTGCATTCGGAAATATTTTCAGACGTTTTAGAAACCCAAATTTAATCAGACTCTGTCGAAATCGACTGGGTTTCAGCACGTGGCCATTCTTTTCGAAGGTAGAGTCACCAAAATGCCCCATCTTTTGTGGGACATAATTTCAGGCTCATTTGCAATGTGAGCAATTCGCCAAATGTCACCAAAACTTTGCTAAAATTACTGACGGGCGGAATTGGCGAAACGCAAAGGGCTTGGAGCGGCTTTTACGCAAGTCCGCAATATTCTTACATTTCACCATGCGGTAAATTTCACTCAGAATTCGACATGGATCAACATTCTGGCAAAATTATCTTCTATCCCGAAGTTTGGTAAACGGCACCGTTTCTCGTGCTTGTCCCACAACTCATACTTTCCCACAACGAAACATGTATCAATTTTGTTACTTTCTGACAGACGGTTCACCACACACAACATATAATTCATGACTAAACTCATGGTCTATTGATTTTTAAATTATTTCGTGATGTTTACTTCAGTTATACGGCTGTCTTTAAAATCTGCTGTCTGCTGTCTTGGACATCACCAATCGAAATCGAAATTTAGTGATTCGTTTGCGCCCACAGCGGCCACAGGAAGAAGCCCCCATTTTTGTTCCAGCTTCGAATTTATGATCGGCCAAGAAATCATTGCGGCTGCGCCAGAAAAACTTTTACTTTTTTCCCTCTGCTGCTTGGGTTTTGGGAGAGTCAAAGACTGCATTTTTGCGGCTGGTCAATTTCATTAGCGCAAAGGAATTTGTTTGGTGGTTCGCCCAATGGCGTGGCGTTGGTGCTGAAGAGGACAGGATATCGACAGGTCTGGATGGACGTCTCAGCACGCCGCGCCTTGTAATTTTAATTTTTTTTCTTGGACGCTTTCGACTGTCAACTTTACTTGGCAGTGAAATTTTCAAAAACTTGGCTTGACAAAAAATTGTTTTCCCAAACCAATGGCTGTGCAACGTGAAAGAAAAAGGCTGGCCGCAGGTTAGCAGTTTCATGCCTGTGATGTTGGTATAGGTTTCCCTGCGCACATAAACATGCAATTTCACCGCGGAGTAAAGAGCAGTACAAGATTAATTTTTTCTGCCAATAAGCCAATAATAAATTTAAAGCCACTTAGTAGATTGGCCAAATTAAATTATGTGATGTGCCCCAGTGCACCTGCGCCTGCCAATCAAACAGGGTGACTGACTGGTCTACGTACCTATATCTACATTCGTCTTGGACTTCTTTGTCCTCTCTAAGCTTGCAACCGAATTAGGTACTTTCTTGCGAAATTTGCGATCGGATTCTTTGATACTCTTATCGAGAAAGTGGAGACTGTTTGTTTGAAGTTTTCATCCCATTGCCATTGTTGTATATACTCAGTGAGCTTGCTGCTTGCTTGTCCAAAGTTCACTGCTTCCAGGAAAGGTCAACGAGATTTGACGGGGAGGATCAAGTTTTTGGAAGCATTGTGTGGATGTTCCGCAGCCATGTCCATTAAAACCCTGTCTGCAGAATGCGTTGTGGCCATGATTGTTTTCGGTGGTAGATAACGTGGCGGAAACGTTCCCTATGGAACGGCGCTGTCCCCGTCCCCCCCCCCCGAAATAAAGTTGCACCATTTCGATTTGGGTGACACCACCGTTTTTGACGAAAATAATTTACAATGTCCCAAATATCAGCAGAATTGCGAAATTTTTGTCTGAGGACCATCTTGCCATGACACTTGGAATATCTCCAGCTCAGCTTCAGTCACCTGAAACAACGCTCTTTCGAAGTTGATATCTTGTTGCTGTCGTTCTTATTTCCGATACATTTGATTTTACTACCTTGCATTTCTGTTCACCCTGTTCTCTCTGCAAGATCGCTTTCATGTTGTAAGAGGCGGATTGGCAGCGTCTCAAGTAAAATCAAGAAATCGATCAATTTTAATCGGCATGCGTGATTTTTAATTGCACAAAAAATAAACAAAAAATCTCCTCGCGCAAAAAACGATCCAGTTAGCTTTTCGTTGCAGACAGCAAATTATTCTGAGCAATAAACAGCGGCAAAAACAAACAAGTTGTCCGCCCGACAAACGTGTTCATGCGCATTAATATCTCCGAACTGTAGCCGCCTGTTTAATTCGAGCCGTGTGCCTTTGAGACCTGCAAGCATGATACGAGTATGGGCATGCCTATTGAAGACCTGGCCCATCGCGGTCATGTGGTTTGGTTCCCCTGAACTTTGTCCTTGGTCAGCTTTATTAGACATTCGGAAAAGCTAAAAGATCTCTCCAGTATATCCTCGGAGAAAACTCGCACTTTCCATAAAAGGTGAAGTAGGAATTGCTAATCACCGCAAAAGGCGTCTCAAGATTGGCAGTCGAAAACTGACTTTGACAGCTTGTTTCCTTTTAAAAGACAATTCATTTTCATCGCAGCCAACTTTTATGGCAGCCCACTCTGGCCATAATCACTGTTTGGTGGCCAACAAAATATCTTCAATAGCTGAAAGAGGTTGCTAAGCTCAAAAACATGCCGTACAAAATATTCTGGGCCAAACTTGTCGAAATTTTCGCTTTCTTAAAATTTGGATTTCAACGTTGTGGTGTGCTTCAGCACACTCTACACTCATATCGCCACTTGATCGCCTAAAGAATGCATTAAAAGTGCACGGAAAATGCAAAGCAAAATGAGCCATGCTGTGCAAGATTTTGTAAAATGTTTGTTTTCGTATAAATGCTTTCTTTCAGGACGAATGCCAAAACTATATTCGAGTTTTGGCTAAAGATAGTCAAGGGAAGATCCTTGTCTGTGGCACAAATGCATTTCGACCGATGTGCAGGAAGTACAAATTCAAGGTAATTTTGATTATTTCCAGCTTACATATACCCTGTCGTTAAGTCTAAAAATAACATTACACCAGGTGGGAAATGTAGAGTTGCTTCGAATTTCCTGCTGGTCCAAATTAGTAGTTCCGGTTGACACAAAATTGCTTTCGATCTCCTTACGTTGCAAAACTCATACGTGCAAACTATAAATTTGAGACTTCCGTTCAGAACACCCTTTCTAATTTCACGGGCTTCAATAGAAGTGTTATTTTCGGAACGTTTTGGAACTTTTTGGAACACGTAGTGTGATCCTGGAACACCATTTTCCTGTCACAAGATTGGAAACGCATGCATGGGCGATTTGGAACACCACATTGACTGAATGTTTTCGCAAGTGTCTTCCGAATCCATTGTGAACATGCGTGAGCACATTTTCAAAACATTGTGCGATTCATTTTTCCTTGGTTCACCTGGTTCCGAATATTGAATGTTTTATTTTTATTTTTTATTTTTCTTCTCGTGACATTGTGATGTGTTTATTTTTTAGGGTGGAAACTACACAGTGGAGGTGGAAATTGATGGTCAACCGTTGAGTCCATACGATCCTAATCACAACAGCTCGGCACTTTATATTGGTAAGTAAAGTGACTCGTGTGGATGTTTTTCACCCACAAGGATAGCCATTTTCATCTCTCAACAACAGCAAACTTATTTTGACTTTTGCATCGGACAGCATGTGGGTACGTCGTTTGCCAAGGCGATGTCGTGTGATCGCTTTTGCTCACTCGAAACATTTTCTCGCCAAATGGTCCAATCGTAGCATTTAAAAACGCTATTCGAATGAGTAATGAACAGGTGATGCATTTTGAGTCGTTTCAGAAATGTCGAAAAGTTATACTTATTACATGCATGCGGTTCTGAGGTTCAACAGGCCCGACGAGAATGGTCTCCATGGAAAAGGCAACAATATTATTTACTTGCATTCTTTTCATGTAATTTTTTGTCATTTTTGAAAACAGCAAAAGCTGAACTAAACACAAAAAACAATAGGTGTCCCTCGTGTTCGCATTGCCTTTGGTCTGCCATATTTCAGTCCCAAGAAGTTGTGTTTCAGCCGTTTTTGTTTAATTTTTGCCAATAAAATTGTAAAAAGGACCAATTCCTTCCAAAAGGAATCAGCTCGGAATAAACTTTCCCGTTTTCTCTTTGCGAGTTCCGAAATTTTGCGGAGGATTTCACAATTTTTTTTTGTCTTGAAAGACTTGCACTTCGCGTCCCGATGTGGCCTTCTGGATCGTGTCAGTTTGTGTCTCGATTCGAGACTTCATAAAACTTGTTCAGACCAAGTGCAGCTTGGTCTTTTAAAAATCTTCTCCGCCGGTTAAAATTTCTTCTGGTCATTTGAAAGTGGGAGATGCGTGTATTCATATACGGTCCCATGCTCAAGAATGACGTTCCTGTTTCCCACGCTTCTTTCCTCTTTGGCCAGATCTTTTCATTGCAACAACAATTCTTTTACAATAATTCAAACGGTAATCTCAATTTGATAACTGTCGGAATGAATTGGGCCTCTGTTTGATTTGTTTTTTCCTTCCTGCAACCATGAAACAATGTGCGCATGCATCTGGTCGCAGCATGAAGATTGGTTCAAACGCATTGGGGTCTTCATGAGCTGCTATCATGGATCGCATCATCATCATCCCAAGTGAGAAGCTCCGTGTGTGGCACCAGGCACCAGGCACCAACATAAGGTTTTCATTCGCCAGTGATGACGGTGCTAGTTTAGCTTTTTTTAGGTGCCCTTGAGATCCACTTGAACTGGACAACAGTATTTGTGAACAGTGGTTTTCTCAAAAATGTTCCAAAAGCAAGAAATTGACTGATAATTATTTTCGCAGAACTTAATCACGATCAGCATTCAAAAAAACGGCGGAGAGAGCGGTACGGTGGAAAGTTCGGTGCGCAATGCTCGATTTTCAAATGAGGTCGCATTGTATTGTCATTGATGGTCAAGAAAACCTCCTCACATCTGCGGGCGAAATTACCTAACATCGAAGTAACTTTCCATCATTGGACCCTTCTCTCCACTGAAAGAGTGCTTGCTCTGTGGTTGCCCTTCACGTGACGCGCGGATTCCACAAATAGGTATACAAGCGTTGCAAATACCAAATCGTCCTGCGGCCCCAAAAAATTCCGCATAGCTTTGCCACGATTTTTCCTTCACGGTATACCCAGTAAAATTTCCCTTTCAGTGTCTGTCTCCAAAACTCCACAAACCTTTCTGAATAGACGGCCATGTTCAAGTGACCACTTCCAACGTTTGGCAATGTGAATGTATCGTCACCGCATGAAGTCTTGCTATTTTAAGCATATCGCGCAGCTATCTGATATGGGTTTCCGGGAAATAGGTACCCGCTGTACGAAGGCTGTTTATAAGAACGAACTGCGCAATGCGGAAGTAAAGTGGTGTGAGCGAGAAGTCTGATTTCAGAAAAGTTGCTCTCAGTGGTTTTCTCGTGAAAATGTCAGGATGTGTTGCTATTGCAGTGGTCGGCACCATGCCTTCAATTTTTAGTTCTCTTGTCACCTCGCCATGCCTCGATAACTTCATAATGTTTCCAGCAAAAATCGAAGGCCAGTTGTTGACATTTTCTGCGGAACTCCTGTCTTTTCCTGCGTGTTACAGGTGGGAAAATCTGCCGCTAAAAATCTACTGCTTATCGTATGCTCAGACATTCAAAATACGCGGGCCATAGGAGATTTTTGTCAGACTTTTGAAGCACGGGGCAATGCTATTCCAGATCTAGTGAGTGCTGTTCAATGCATTCCTCCATGTAATGTGTTTTGCAGCGTATGCGAAATGGGGAATTACATTGCGCCGTGCTTTCAAAAGTCTGAAAAACTCGCCAATGGCCCGGGTATTCAGAATGGCTCCGTATAGGTACAGCAGGAGGCGTGATCCCAGATTTGATGGTTGTAGGAAGGAAGAGGGAAGAGGAACGACAACCGAATACTCTTGAACCATTTTCCTTCTGCGTTTGGCAACATTAGTTTGAAATCGAAGTGCCAACTTTAGATTCGGATTTTGACGATCTGAAAACAATGAAATTGCGATAATCGCATTCGTGAGCACGCACATAATAAGGCTATCGCATTGAGTTGATCTGGCACCACATCAGCAACAAGATCTGGCAAGTCCAATTTGAGAGGGCGTCATGTTTGCTTTCCATGCTTGTGCAAGCCATTATTTGGCGCAACACAGTAGCGGAACATTGGACAAATATGGGATAATTCGTTTTTGAGGTTGTGAATCGTTCCGAGAGCACCACAAAGACGTTTTTTCCCTGCATCTTATTTTTGCATATAAAGTCGAAACTGCTGACTGCAATATCAGTTTGATCAGTTCAGGGATCTCTCCACTGACGGAGTGGAGGACCATGATTGCAAATTCAAGTGTGATTGGTGTCTATATTCCCAAAAGAGATACTCCTTTCTGCTCCAAAATGCTTGGAAAAATCAACACTAATTTTCTTTCTCCTTTGTTTCACATGTGAGAAAAATTTTCAGTGGGATCTTGGATCCCTCTGTTTTAATGATGGTGCACACGTGTGAATACCAGAAGCCATAGATGGGGGTTGAAGACGAATCTCAAGTCTTTTATACAGTAAAAATACATGGATCTCAGAGATTTTCACAAAATTATCGTCAAGAATATGGAACGGGTTTCTCCCGGCTGGAAACCACCACAGTCCTGACTAGCACCAGAACCAACTGAACCATTAAAGCACTCAGACGTCGTCACGGAGTAGCCTATTATTCTTTTCACCAGACCACCGAAACCACCCGAATCACTGCGGCAGTCAAATGTTATTTTTCTTGTCAAATCGATGACAAAGAGCAGGTGGTAAAACGTTAGAGCTGATGGAAGACGGAGGAATATCAACAATCTGACAAGTGTAACAAGTGTGATGAGTCAAGCTGCAAGGCGTCGAACTCGTTCAAAGGACGAAATATGGCAAACCGCAAGAACGCATCCCACACTTTTCAAGCGTATTCTAAAACTTGTAAACCGGAAGGTTTTGAATTGCAAGTAACTTGGCGTCACAGAGTGCTGAATCACAGAATCTCCTTCGTGACGTCACAAGCAAAAGGCAGCCATCTGGTTCGTTTTTTTGGCGGCAAAAACGTTCTTCTCAGGGAGACTTCTCTCAAATGTTTTTCGTTTTGCAAAAACAGTATCTCATATGTTTTGCATTTTAAACAGCAGAAAATTGAATGAGGTCCCTTCTCAACGTTGAACCCTTCTGAATATTAGCCCTTCTCAACCTTTTCAACCTTGAGAGAGTTCCTGTGATGAGGCCCGTGATCTGATTGGGACCTGGCTCAGGCCGGAATTGACTGTAGGACGTTTGTAATGCGATCTTGGCAGCCTGCGGACCTTCGCTCCGTTTGATTGCAATCACTACACCACAGAAAACTAAAGGCTTTCAAGCATGCGCAAAGTTTTGCAGGGAAATTTATTACTGTTTCACACCGTCTGTTTATTTTAGTCGTTTTGTTTCAACAGTTTCGACCCCATTGGCACTGTAAGCAGGTTGCGACGTGCTCACCACACAACAATATGGCGACAGATGAGGACGCACTTATGGTTGAACCCCATTTTCAGCATGCGGTTTATTTTTAGTTGACGTCAAAACAGAAGAGGAAGTCAGTCACTCGTCTCGCATGCGTCTCGTTTAATATCCCGTCAAAACTTTCATGGGTGCATGAGCATTTGAACACTAACAGAACAACGATTCACACAGGCAAAACACCATCATTTTTCAAATTGCGCAAGTCGGAAGGCGGACGGATTCGCATCACCATGTTTCAGCGCGTCACTGTTCTGCCCCGCGGCAATATCATTGTTTGCATCTACCTACATTGTGGCTCATTTTGAAGCGATAAATTCATCTTCCGGTGGTCTGCAGGTCCATTGGGTTGGTTGCTGATGCTTTTAGACTTGAATTGCGAACACTCTGATACGACTCTGGTACTACCAGTTTTTCCAATGGGCCACAGTGAAGAATCAATGTTGGAGCTCGTGAGAAGGGAGGAAAGCCTGAAATTTGGTTTTGAGAACGCATTTGCTTTCCTCCACGCATTTCTGTCTTCTGGGTCACTGTGCAGTGGCCAGCCGTTGCGCTTGCACTAGACCTTTTGTCGTCAACGATCGCAGTTATTGGAAGTGTTTTGTGAGATTTTTCGCCTTGCTGATGCACAGCACAAAATTGTCTACACAGGAGAAAGTCTCTCTGCTGGGGTCAATTCCAGTCAGAACTTCATATGCAGGTCTCAGCACAAGTGTTTCTTTTCATTGATTTCTGCCAATATTTGTTTAGGCAAACCGATGGAGCGAGGCCCGCTCAAAGATTTTCTCAGGCTAAAAAACCTTGTCATTGGACTGAGACCTTTCCCGCAGCAGACAAATTGCACGCATAATATAGGTATTCTTTAGTGGAAGTCGTCAACAAAACTTGTCGTTTCCCACCTTTTTCTGTGGAAATATTACCCCATACTTGCATTTCTCCCGAGAAAGAAGATGGCTCAGAAGATGCCAATCCTTGCAAACCAGTTTTTTGCCTTCGACGCATCCCATTTTTGACATGAAAGAAAATTAAACTTTGCTTTGCTGTGAATTGTGCGCAATGCAGGCATTCAGCTAAATTTCTGGACCACCCAGCATGTCGATGCCAGATGCTGAAGAGTTTTCCCCACTGTTGTTTTTGCGCCCATTAAATCGGTCAACGCACCAGACACGACTGCTTTACTTGCAGTGTAATGGGTCCAAACACCTGTAATTTTGCGATCTGTTTACGTGGCCATTATGTTGTCGCGCTGAACGTTGCTCTTTTGCCTGCCATGCACATGCACATGATGCATGGTCACAAAACCAAACTTAAACAATAAAGTGGTGAAACATGCTGCAAAATACGTAACCTGTTAACACGCATGAAAAAGGTGGCACAAATAGAAATTCTGTTTCACACCACTTGGGTTTTGAGCACATTTAATGTAATCGCTTTCCATTATTGCCGCCCACTTTACGAATACTCCGGAGTCGCAAGCTACTCGTATATGCCCTGCGTTTCGACCGGGCATGCACAACCTGGAATAACGTAACGCGTGGTTTTGCCTGTGTCGGTTTGGAGGCAGACTGGGAGTGTGCAAATTTGGTGAATGTCAACTGGAAAACACCTAAATGGTTCGGGAAACATGGGTTCGGGAAGCATGGGTGTCTGCCGATGACTTCTGGGGGTACTCGCCGAAAAAAAAACATGGGACGATACACTGTAATTCACTACATCACAACGAGGTCACAAGAACCCAACTTATGACACGTTGCAAAAACATGCAAATGCATAACATTACATGCAGGGATGGCAGAGAATCCATTCACTGCCATCCAAGAATGCATTCTCGCCATCCATGCGTGTAATGTTAAGCATTTGCCTTGTTTTTGCAATGTGTCATAAGTGCGATTTTGGTGACCTCGTTGTGATGTCGTGAATTGCAGTGTATCGTCCCATGTTTTTTTTTTTCGGCGAGTACCCCCAGAAGTCATCGGACGGCAAAAAGTCACTCTACCTTTTTTGTTCAGAATGGCCCCACGATGTCAAAAACGAAGTATGGCCAACTATTTCAGAAACACCCTGTATATGGATGACGTTGACAATTATGATGCTAAGGTGTTGCTCAAAGAGCTTTGGGCAGACCGAAGCAATGAAGGTTGGACTATAATTGATGGGGTCGTGGCTTTCCTATTTTCAACGAATTTCGGGCTGTGCTTTAGAAAGGAAATTGCACCATCAGAATTGCCTTGAGAAATTGTTTTTTCAGAAGTCTCGAGTTCGCCGTTTTCCCGTCATTTTTGTCGAATTTTACCTCCAACACAAATCGGTTCATGCAATTTGTGCGCGGAAGAGCATCAATGAACATCGGTTGAGAAAACGTGCAGGCCAACTCTTGTTTGTGAATTGAGTCAATGGCAGTTATCCACAAATATCTCGGATGACAGTGAAAAATTTTACATTATTTTTATAGTTTCCGGTATTGGTTCAAAAGGTTCACAGGGAGCCGCAATCAAACCGTTTCATTGGTAAAAATGTCTGACAACTCATATTTTGGCCCTTCCAAATATGAAATCCGAGCGAAGGTTCTAGGATTCTTCTGGCCTGACAGCAGGCAATAATTGATATCCCATTTGACGGGCCTCGAGGCAAAGAGTGGCAAGCTTGACCGCAGACTGAGATGCATGAAGTCATGTTGGATTGAATGGACGAGACTTAAACGAGTCAACTGACATTTCATGTGTGAATGGAACAATTGTGACAGGCGTGACTGTGTTTTCTTTGTTCCGAACAAGTTCCGAACAATATTTTTGCAGGACCATTTGCAATTTACTTTTTCAAATATGGCCGCCGGCATGCGGAATGATTCTTTCTCGGGGTGAGGCATTTATATCCCAGAGCAAGTATATGCGATTGGGATTCGTGACTTGAATCCGATTGCGGCGTGGTCTTGATGTGTTCAATCGTTCTGCACGTCCAATTTCTTGAACTTGAGTGATCCGCGGCTTTGTTTTGACAGGGTTGACATTGATCAATTCAGATTTGTCCATCAATTGAGGGCAAAACAGCCGTCATTTCGTTTCGATTGACATTCATTTAGCGGATTACGAAATTTATGCGAATCTCCTTCTCGCCCGCCATTCGTGCAAATCAAAGCCGATCGCAGACTTTGTCATTTATGAGCTTAATAACTGATGGAATGCGCCTGATAAACCACTTAAACTCAAAGAAAAACCTTTACGGAGCCGACGATTTATGTCTGTCACTCCAAAGGAAAGGTCGTCTGGCGTCGACAGGATGTTTTCTGCAAAACTTTGCGGAGTCAACGGAAGTTCAATTTGAAAGATCAAATCCTCAACACTTGCCAATACTTGCATTATCGGAATCACTCTCTGGT
>JASGXE010006578.1:0-19563 GCA_030068105.1 Sinentomon sp. SZTP_YWyxl
CTCACAAGCACCAAGAACTTGAATTTATACTTTTTTTTATTCCTGTTAACTTTTGAGATAACTCCTTGGAATAGCATGCAACACAGGAGAGAAAAAGGCAACTTTTGAGTTGTTATTTTATTGTATTTTTATTGTAATTATTTTTCTATTTGTTCCAATTTACAAAAATTAGATAAATGATTTACAATAATTTAATGGACGAATGACAGCTGCTGTTGTAAATGGCGGAAAAAATAAATGGAAATGAAAGAATACAATTCTAATGCTTGTTGGCCCGCAATGTAACAAAATTACGAGGATGCAGTATTGCAGGGAAAGAGCTTGGTGTCACATTGGGCATACATGGAAGGAATTTGGTATGCAAGTAGGTATGAAGGGAAGGAATTTGGCTCAAGAGTGGGCATGTTGGGAAGGATATGGCATGACAATGGACATGAAGTGAAGAAGTCCATTTTCAAGTCCCACTGAGGAGGCTTCAAATCACACTTGAAATGAAATGAGATTTCCTGCATCTCGGAGAAACAACAGAAGAAATTAGAAAAATCTGTTCAGCATGGAAATAGGAGTTCCCACGCAGATTTAAATGGAGTGTGGCGCAGCGTAGCACTTCCAAGTGTATACCTTCACGTGTAACAACGAGGGAGAGAGCAATACTAGTTGACAAGAGAACAGACAAATGAAATCTTGAATTGGTGAATCAGGATGGAATGCAAGGAAAAAAGGAATACTGTCACAATAGATTGTGGAACACATGTTGGTAGAATACATAGACCAGCACACAAGTGGACAGCAAGAAAGCAACAGTATACGATGGCAGACATGAGGAACAAGTGAAAATTTCCAACGAAATTCTCCGGAACTCGGGACAGAGTATATCCATTTGAGCGACTCGTTTCGCCTCTTCCCATTTCGCACCTCCACAATCCGTTTGATCAAGGAAGAAAGAGTGGAGGAAAAATTCACATTTTGCAAGACCCCTCATTTTTTGAAAAAGACTGCATAATTTGGAAATGAGGCCACACCTGCACAAATGTTTTTTGCACCATTTTTTTTTCACACAAGTCGATAACATCAGAAGCCCAGTTCACATGCACGGCCTTGCTTGGAGAGAGGTTGCCCGCTTTGATTCACTCTTGGCATGCACTACTAACCAACAGTTTTCGAACATAGGAGCTCGGTTTTGACACGGGGGCCATTGTGAAGTTGCGTCAAGCCCCAATGAAGTTAGATGGCCCATGTATCAACCAAACCTTCCAAATTTCTCCTCTGTTTGAAGACATTTGGTAAACTCTGTACAGGTAAGGTCACCAGATGTTGAAATGTTCCGCAAACAAAGAGTGATTCACTGCAGAAAGAACGGTATGGGAGAACATGAAATGTTTTCCTGTTTTTGAAGAATCACTCGCAGCCTGTGACGACGTATTGTTTATCACAAGATTTGTCCAGCAGTGATTTTTCTCTCCGCCATCACAGTCAAAGGTCAAAAATCACAAATTTGACGTCCCCGGATGAGTTTACATGTTGTTCATCATCCGATTCAAGCCCACAACAAAACCGCAAGAAACTACTTGGTTATTTTTCTTCCGCAGTGTATCAAATAAATTTGCATCTAGCTTGTTCATATTCCCATCGTCCCAAGCACTCAAATTGCACATCCTTTCCATGATGGATCTGCAGTTCAGCGGTGTGAAAAATTGAGCCACATTAAAAGAAATATTTAAAAATCCTTCATCGGAAAGGAATTAAATTTATGCACCTATCTCAAATGTACCCTATATCAGCAAATTTCTTCTACTTGCTTGTGAAACTAAATTCTGTGTGAATAACTCCACACAACAAACTCGGATAAAGGGGAAAGCCACAGAGAAGCCTGCTTTGTGACAAATATCATGCTCCATTCGTGGAGGAAGATTCTGTGATGTCAGAAGTGAAGTATTGTGAAAATTGATCAATGTAAGCTCCATTCTCACTGGGCCGGACTCTTAAACGAAGCGAAAGATCGCAAAAAAAATAAACTACCTTGGGATCTTTCCATTTTTGACCGATTCCCTCGTTGCCAATTTGTCAAAACTGGACAAACTGCAAGGTATTTCTTTTTTCTGAATTACCAAATACGGCTTCCAAAGTCTGTATACCAACTACTCGAAGCTGAAGATGGGCATCCAAAATTCTTAGCCTGATTACAGGATTGTCAAACCATGATCAAAACGTAGATAAAGTTATCCCCAAATTCAAATAAAAATGCCGATGAGGTCCTCGATCGTCATTTGTGGGAAAGGCAAGAAAATTGAGCATCATTTGTGAAAACAAGAACATTTTTTTGGAATCCGCATGTTTAATTCTAAATCTTTGTTCAAGGATTCGACCCACGTCAGTTTGTATCGGTCTCAGAAAGGCACTGCAGGTCGGTCACCAATGAAACAAGATGGTGATGATGCAACGCCAATGGATGGACACATTTACTTTCCAAATGCCAAGCATCTGTGACCTGATGTGGCTGTGAACAAATCTGTCGGTTTACGAATGCCCACAGTCGAGTTCAATGACATGTTAAACCTGAAAATAGTGAAATTTTGAAGGCCAATCGAAACCTCACAGTGGAAAAACCTGAAAGTACAGATGAGGATGAAAAATTGACATCTCCACAAAGTTTACCATGACTCTGCAAGGACGGATGGTTAGCTTTTTTCACCAAAAGAACATGAGAACAAAAGTGTTCAAGAGAGCCAAGATGATGACATTAGGTTGCTCTGTGTCGTCGAAGTGAATTGCTTTTGGGCACACGGAATGAAAAATAATTAATTCCATAACCTACATACGTGTTAAATAAAGAAGAACAGATGAATAAACAAGTGAGTCCCGTGTATAGCGGCGGCGGAATTTATGTACTCATATGTGTGAAAAATTGCGACCGTTCAAATTTTGACAAAAACCTTATGCTGCAGAAATTAAAGATCCTTTTTCTAACCGTGGTCAAAATCTGACACCTCTTGAACGCTTTATAGATAAAGAATAAAATGAATAGAAATAGAAAGAATAAAAAGAAAAAAAAAAAATTTAGGAGGCAACAGTTATATGGGAAAAACACATGTGTGGGTACATTAATTCCGCCGCCACTACACACTGATACATAAGATTGCAAAATACAATATCGAGTTACAGAGAATTCCCCACGAGTGACTGAAACAAAAAACTGTCCCAAAAATACTGACGAGAGGAATGTTGAATGAAATAATGCTCAATCTTAGGAAACTAGCAGGATCAACCACCAATCATGGGAATCAACCCTCCTAAGATGAACCCTCAATCCTTCTCTCATTATCTCCCCGATCAAACATCTGCCGCATTGGATGCTGCCGACCGACATCAGCTTTTGATCTATGAGTGATCTAAACTACATCCTGCTTTACGAGATGTTCGGTACTGCAGGACAGGGCTGGCCTGCTCGCCAGCACACAGTCAGCCTCTCTCACTCAGTGCCCTGCTGAGTACTGATGCCACATGCATTGTTCCCCATCCCTTCAATGCCAAACTCTCCACTTCACCTTAAATAGACTGTAATTAAAAATGCATTGCCATGATAAGAAAAATTTCAGTTGCATTAAAAGCTGCACCCGTCTGTTGAATTGGCAATCGAGTTGAACCTGACTGAATTTGAGTTGCAATGGGAAACGCGGCCACCTGTCTCTCGTGCAAACATCGGCAGTTTTGCATCACTGTTTCTTCTGGGGTTCCAAGAATGTTTCGACACCAGACTGAATGATACAAACTCCTCCATGAATTCAGGCAACCTCCTCAGCAATGAACAAATATGTCGTCCTCTCTTAGTTAAACGAGGCATTGTTGACATTTCTCCTCAAAGAGACCATTCTTGGGCGGGAAAATGAAGTCCGCACGGGTGGCCAAAATGGCCAGATTGTCAGACGACTGCCAAAATCCTAAAAATTACAGCTCGGTTTCCCACAACTTTTTGGAATTTCGTTTCCCTGACTTTTGCCGATCCATTTTCCACCTCACCAAAATAAAGTGTTTCTGTCAAATGCCAAAAGCCACTGCAAGCCATACAGGGTCTGGGTCAGGGCCCCAAGGAGTTTCCAATGGCCATGTTCTCTGCCATGGGTTTTGGAGAATGGAGTCCCCTGGACCTCCTGTCAGATGGTATGGGAGACTGGGGGTCTTGGGCCAGTTACCCAGACCCCCCGGCACAGAGTCATCCAGGCCCCGTGCCAAAGAACCTGCCCATTGGCCAGAGTCCCCTGGCGGAGCCCCTCAGACCCCCTGCCAGAGAACCAGCCCATTGGAAATCCCAGAAGCTGAAGAAATTTGGAAATATGACTGTTCATTTTGACCTCAAAATTTCTTTTCTTGATCATTTTAAGAGTCCCGGGGATCCTTCCTTATGATCCCAGATTTTCCGTGATGATCCCAGATTTTCCGTGACTTTTAGCTTTTTTGAGCAATTTCCTGACTTTTGATGTCATTCCCTGACTGTGGGAACCCCGTACTGTCCACCCCTTGATGCACCTGTGGCAAATGGAAACATAAAACGGAAACATGAACCAAGTGCAGCAGCAACCAGTCAAACGTAATCGGAATTATTAACTTGCCATCAAAACAAATCAGCAATTAATTCACAATCAGAAACGAAAAACGAACAAAAAAGAACTCTGTTAACAAAAAAGAGATGTGATTCGCAAGTGGTTGTTAATACGCCAGGTTTCTGTTGCTACAACATTTACTGTATTGTCATGTAAAAAACCAAACTACTTATGCCGCGTTATGCGATGATTGTTTCTGTAAACCCTGATAAAATGTTTCGTAGACACAACTACCAACCTCAAAAGAAAAACTACACAACAATCAAATTTACAAGAGCTGGCGATTGGCAAATCCAGCAAATCGGTTTGCAACATGATTTGATGCTAAAGCAGGCAGACATGGGTGCTTTGAAGTCAGCATAAAAGGCTACGCTGCGGCAAAACTTTCAGAATGATCTGAATAATCTTGCCTGGAAAATGGTGATTTTTCCACCATTGTAAATCTTTTTTGCATTATCGCGGCAAAAGGTAAGGAAATCCAGTCTATCCCAATTGAAATGAAGCCCAGAGTCAACAAAGGCAAACTTTTTTGTCAATAAAAACAACCTAAGAACAAGTTTTATTCTTCTTTTTATACCACAGTTTCAGAAAACAATTCTACTTTCGCAAGTAGCTTACGCAACCATGCCAATTCTGAACCGCTCCCCTTGATCCTCGAATGCTGTTAAATTGCCTCAAGGAAGCATATTGGAATGTGATTTTACCTAAACTGTGGCAGACCTCGCAGATTTCGCCAAAAGAAAATCAGATGCAGCATCTAGCAGACGGCACATCGAGCATCAGTTGCAGTCAATTTACCGATAACTTCCGCTGGGGATTCCAACAGTGTGATCGGTGAAATAGATCCACGTTTGTTTCTCGTTTCTGGAAGTTTCTTTTAGGCTCACTGAACTGTTGGCCAACTCACCGAATTGTCGGCGGCACCAACAGTTCGTTGTGACACAAAGTGTACCCAGCAGAGAAAGCAAAATAACGACTTTTTAGCTTCCCTGTTGCTCCGGTAAAAAGTTGGACAAAATGGCCACATTGTCTACCTCAGTTATCCTGGAAAGCTGGATCCAAACTTCAAAGTGTGCCCAGTGGAGGAAGCAAAATATAAACTTTTTGTGCTTCTGCAAGTGCTCTGGTAAAAAAGGTGGACACAAAGTGCACCAAGTGGAGGCAGCAAATTGAAAAATTTTTGTGCTTCTGCAATTGCTCCGGAAAAAAGTGGCCACAAAGTGCGCCAAGTGGAGGCAGCAAAATGAAAACTTTTTTGTGCTTCTGCAAGTGCTCCGGAAAAAAAGCGGACACAAAGTGTGCCAAGTGGAGGCAGCAAAATGTAAATTTTTGTGCTTCTGCAAGTGCTCCGGAAAAAGTGGACACAAAGTGTGTCCAGTGGAGGCAGCAAATTGACCATCTCTTGTCTTCTGCAAGTGCTCCGGAAAAAGCCCGATGCGTATTTTCTCATCGACATGACCTGCCCGTGACTGGGAAAGATGCGTTAGCGGAAAAACATCAAACGGAAGCCAAGAATGCAACATGAAAGTGGGGAATGCTGCATTGCTTGTTGGTGGCCAGAATCTGAGAAAAGATTCAAATCACGATTGAAACATCCAATTGGATTTGGGTCATTGTTTCGATCAGATGCGGCCCGTTAAATGTAAGGTCAAGGCAGAGCCCAATATACATGGCTACTGGCCGCAGCAATAATTGTGTTGAGCAAAGCACAAAATAGATGTCAAGGCCAACCCATGAATGCAAGCTTTTAACACTGGTCATTCTTACGTCGGGGAACAAAAAACCAAAAACATTTTTATCTTACAACAAAGAAGTTACAGGAGTTATACATGATGGAATATCGCCCACGAACGTAACCTTTTTAGATTTATAAATAAATGATAAATGTATTAACATGTTTAAACAACAATTCACATAAGACAACAATGTTTACAGCAAACTATGTGTGAGTGGAATGCATTGCCACTCATAAAAAAAAACTTTTAAAAGGCAACTCTCTCTTTAGATTAGTTTTTTCTTTGGTTTTTGATTCTCGACAACTGAAGATTCGGCAGCAGATTGTAGCACGGTCGAAAAGAACGACGACTGGCAGATTCTCGACCGGCAGCAGCATGTGTCCGGGATGGATGATTGTGCGATGGCAATCTGGCAATGTTAGGAACTAGAGCTGACCGTACCAGGCCTTGGTTGTTGAGCTTCAGCGTCAAAAATCTGCCGAATAGAAATGTTAGGTTCAAAACCGATATGTCGCACTGGTGTTCAAAAACTGATGTGTCAAACTGATAAGTTCAAAAAATGATGTGGATGCGCATTTCAATGGTTCAAAAGATGATTCGTCAATCATGAAGATGTGTCAGAAGTTCTTTTTTGTGATTGATCCGGTCCCAGGAATTGCGGACTCATCTTGCCACCACCACCGGGCTCCCTCTCATGTGGCAGTACCTCAAGAGTGAAGGGGACAGGCAGAAACGAAGCTGTGATTTCTAGAAAATTTGATCAACCACACCACTCACTATTGTTATTATAAGCCACGCATTCTGACTTTTTTGCAGAGGTGTGGCCTTGACAGAGATCTAGGTTTTTGATCCTGACTTGGTTTGAACCCCTAAGTTCGAATGTTGGATACGTTTTTGATGCTGGATATTTTCTTGGAATGGTGCTAAAATGCAATTTTTTCTTTTCAACCATGAAGTCAGCAGTACATAAATCCATATTTGCCACCTGCTCGATGATTCCCGATA
This sequence comes from Sinentomon sp. SZTP_YWyxl, assembly GCA_030068105.1. Lineage (NCBI taxonomy): Eukaryota > Metazoa > Arthropoda > Protura > Sinentomata > Sinentomidae > Sinentomon > Sinentomon sp. SZTP_YWyxl. The sequence goes on from JASGXE010006578.1 coordinate 7,340, forward strand.
CCAAATAATGGCCAATAATGCTTGGGACCTGTGGCTGAGTTGCTATCAAAAATTTAAGGGAAAATTACGGTCGATTATCAAGGCCAATTTTGAATTAAAGAAAGAGAATGTGTCGAGGTGAGTGGACTCCGTCCACAAAAATCAATCTGCCAGTGGTTATGGGGGGTGGTGGCCTTGGGGTTTCATGGGAATGGATTCTGCCCACTTTGGCGATGAGGCTCCATAAACGGAAGCTTTACGATTAATTATTAGGGTACCTACAATTTGTCAAAGGGTCAGTTATCTTCCAAAGTGCAAGGGCAAAATTTAGCAAAGGGGCGACATATGCAAAGTGCACTCAATTAATTGCAGCATTCCCTGCATTCCAGGTTTTCACATTTTCTCCAATTTTTGCCCGGATTTTCCTTGTATTCCAGGTTTATCCCAGTGTAAAACCAAATCGCTGGATTTTTCAAGTTTGCCAGGTGAGTAGCAGCCCTTCTTGAACTGCACACACTGCCCTAAATTGTTACGGACTCAAGAAAAGAAAGTTGATTTTTTTATACAAATGGTTGAAATTCCCTAAATTGCTGCGGACTCATTGAAAGCAAGCCTAGTTTTTTTCTTTTTATTATTAACGGTTGACATTGAGCAGCAAAGCACCCAGAAACAACCACCACAATCTGTTACGGCAGCCAAGTCAGCCATAGCTCTGAGAACGTGGATCAGAAAGGATTATTATGATAATTTTATTATTTTTTATTACATTGAAAACAGCAAAAATGATTTGCGCTGCATCAGGATGCATGTTAAAAATTGTAAAAAATCAGCAGTAAAAGCCTTGTCAATAGGTATCAGACGAAATTGAAAAAATGGAAATGGGCAAAAGATATTTACAGTTCGCAGGCACGAGAAATGCGGGAAAGAGTGGCGGATATCAAGGGAGAGTCTCCAGGAAGAGCATTCCACTCAGTGATAGTACGGGGAAAGAAGGAATTGAACAATGTGTTCCGCTTGCAGAATGGTAGCACAAAGCTCAACCCATTATCAGTCCTACGTTGAACGGGTTTCATTGAATAATTGCATGGGAGGGGGAAATCAAACTCATTTAAGATAATGTCCCGCAATAAGTTCAAGCAGTGGGATTGACGTCTCGCCACAAGAGTCTGCATATTCAGGTCACGCAACATTACCGTCACACTTGACGTCCTGTCAAAAATGCCGGTTATTGTTCTTGCAGCACGTCTTTGAATACTTTCCAGGGCCTCTATGTCTGAACGCTTAGAGGGGTGCCACACTGCACATGCATATTCAAGAATCGGGAGAACAAGGGAAACATAAGCAAGTTTTTTCTGCTTAACTGTGGCATATTTCAAATTACGATTAATGTATCCTAACGTGGTGGAAGCTTTACTGATAGTTGCTTGGATATGGGTACTCCAGCTCACGTCACTTGCCAAAATTACCCCAAGATATCTGAAATTTTCGACCACTTCCAATGCCTGATCGTCTAGAAAATATGGGGAAGAAAAACTGGGAGCAACAATGGCATTTCCACTGCATTGAAAATGCATGACCTGCAACAAGTAGGAGGCAAATCAATTTTTCAGAAAATTTTTCCATTTTTTCATGGAGTGGGAAAATATAACAGGAAATGCTGGACAATAAAACCATAGCGACAAAACGTCACTACTAACATGTCCCCTTCCGTCAGTCTGTTGCTGATGTCCCTGGCATTCCGGATTGGCATAGAGCGGTCTTAGTTGCATGTGTCCACCAGGTCGGAACACAGGAAGAACACCGAATGCTTTCTTTAGCCCAACTTCCTCTTCGGAAACAGCACTAGAAAACGTAATGATAAAAAATGATCAAATAATGTCCACCATCTTTAAGTGCGCAATTTTAATCGTTCATCAAATCACGATTTTTGATGCATTAGGCTCTTTAGGTGATTGCTGAACACTGATACACACGTTTGGTTTTGGAACGCACATTGCAAACGAGACCTTCATTTCGAGCAGCCCATGTCTGCGGAGTTTTCAGATTTTTCCCGCAAAGTGCAAAATTTTTGTTTGATTGAATGGATTACCCACAGATCTTAGATATCATCTAGAAAACTTGGAAACTATCACACATTGCTAGCATCCATTCCAGTAAAAATGCAAATGCAGCTCCGTTATACAAAAATAACATATACCGGCAACCAAAAAATGGGAATTCTTGTAACTCCATTGGTGGTTGATCAGAGACCTGTTTTCGAGACTGGGTGTTGTTGTGCAAATTTGTGTGTCGCGAATGGGTTCGGATTAGTTACTGCATCATTTCCGCTGCAGTGACTTGAGGAAGCATATCTTTGCACAATAAGTCCCTGTCATTTGACTGATCTTTGGCCTTGAGTTTGTTGACTGGCATTCCAAAGTTCTTGAAAAATTGAAAATGAGTCATTTCTTTGGACAAAAATCTTGAGGAAAGCCATTGGACGATGGTATCAAAAATGTGTGCCGCACGCCGTTGGCTCTTCCACGAACGATTCATTTGTGCATCAATGATTCATCTGGCTTTCAACTCATCTGCTCCATTTTACTCCAACATCACAGTCAAATCCTACACAAAACGAACCTTCTAAGTGTCAGACAGTTTATGAGGGCCTCATTTTGCACTCAGGTTATACGGAGTGTTCAGTAATTGACGGGCCATAGGAGATTTTTATCGGAATTTTAAAGCACGGGGCAATGTAATTCTCCATTTCGCATGCGCCGCAAAACACATTCCTTCCTGCAATGCGTTTTGCAGCTCATGCCAAATGGAGAATTACATTGCCCCGTGGTTTAAAATTCTGATAAAAATCTCCTTTGGCCCGTAAATTACTGAAGACCCTGTATGAGCTCTTGGCTTTTAATGAAAAATGGTGTTGCGGTCATCAGTAGATAGGTCAGTGATCTAACTTTATACGTGAAAGGTACCCTTCACTGCGAACTGTTGACTTCACAGGAGCATAAGATGCCTCGGTCACATCACAAGACGAGCAGTTAGAGCACACCAACCTTCAAGTGCAGTTTTCCCAGCACTGAAATTGCTTTTCTGCCAGGTAACAGTCCCATGTGTTCAAGCACAACTCGTGCTTTCTTCCTTCAGTCAGTCACTTTTTTCTTTTTGAGAATTGACATCAAAAAATGTCCATTGATTGCAATTGATTTGCAATCTCCATGTTTTCTGGCCAGAGATTTTAGCAGGCAGGTTTAGAGACTCAATACTCAGTTAGCAGCAATCGCAACAATGTCCATTTTCCAACACAGATCAGATATTCTCTCAGCTTTATAACAAGTCATCATGCATGCTGCCATTACTTGTTTAATCTATTGTGCATTGGGAAGAATGAATGGGAACTTGGGAGCAATTTCACCAAATTTTGAAAAATGAGGGGAGATTAAAGAATCGTAAATCCAGCAAAATTACACAGTTGAACACCACTCGTACGTACGTGTTTTTTCTCACAAACCATCAATAATTGAGGTGGTTTCACTGACCATGAGCCACAACCAAGCCAGCAATGCCTTTGTGAGATTTTGGAGCATGCAAGCAGAACAAAAATTTTTCCACAACGCTAACCTGGCTTTTTTGAGCTTCTGTCGCCGGCAATAGCTGAAGAATGCTAAAACTATGAAAACTATAAATATTGCAACAGCTGCCCCGCTTGCCACACCAGCCTTCTCCAAGAGGATACGGTCCCTGGATGCTGTAAAAAAAATTAAAAAAGCAAAGAAAAAGGTTCCAATGGAGAATTCTACAACATTCTATCCCACAATCTCAAGTTCACAACCTTCAATATCAACAACAAACAACAATTAACAAAAGCAAAAGAAAACCTTTACAGAATAAACATGCTTTCATCATTGCAGTACAGAACAGCAACCAGTGAAACCCAAGGAAAAAACTGCTCAATAAAATGAACGTGTTGGATTAAACAGTGAAGCGACACAGGAAAACAGCAACGGGTGTTTCAAGAGATTAACTTCCACAAATCAAATGCAACTAAAGACAGCGAAAATTTCTATTTTACTGGCACGATGAAATCAAACACCTTGGTGGTTTATTGCTTGAGACGTGGTCCGGGCCCAGCGTTTTCATGGTGAGGCAACACAAAATGCATTTGCGCGCTGATCATGGCTGCAGGTAAGAAACGAAATCAACAGAGTTGGTTAGCAAATAAGATTGCCTGAAACTGAGGCAAGAGATTGGTGGACAACAAATAGGATATGATTTAAAGCATTTGGTAATTTGACAGGCAGGCAATAAGTTACCAACCAAGATAAGTCCCTTCAAGATCCTTGAATTCACACCTCTGGCCCATATATCCTTCCGAGCACCTGAAACAATGGAAAGCAAATTAATTGAACACAGATTTCTCGATGTTCTTTGATCACAGGTATTTTTTGCCGAGGTAAGAGATCACCATGTTTTCAAACGACTTGAAAATCGTCTATGTGAGCAGTCTGTATCCAAGGGAATGGTAGGCACAGATCGCCAATCATGCAACAAATAAGTCACCAGCTAGATTAGGTAGGATACCTTCACCTTCATCATCGCAGGTAAAGTGGAAAAGGTAGCAAATCATTGAGAAGTTCGGTCGTTTTCGCTAATCCAGAAAAATGATTGATGATTGCATTTTTCGGCACGTGCAAGTGGAGTGGCCCTGAAGAATAAAAAACGCCAGAAACATGATCAGAAATCATGAGTTTTGAGGATACCATCTCTTTCATAAGCCAGTGAAGTCCAAGCAAACCACAAATGCTTGGCCCTTTGCTGCGAGTGGTGGAATGCATGCATGTGTACCCATTCTTCCCGAGAAGCTGATCAAGAATAATAACCCACAGGATTGCCAACCACATGGTTTCAAGGAAACAATGAATGGCAGAATTTTATCCATTGACGCTACTTGTCTGCTGAGTAGAAGTGACAATGATAAAAAATCTAGCATTCAGAAGAACCTGGTCAATTCAAAAGGAACAGGAGAGCATGAGAGCTTGGATTGAGATGGGAAAACAGCAGAAATTCTTTACGGATATTTTATTCAATAATTGGAAATTTCCTTTTTCCGGAAGGCTCGATGGGGAAAAACTAAATTTTCTGATCATTAAATGAATATCATCGAGCCCTCTACCATAACGAAGTGTGAAAAACTCCAACCAAACTGGATGCCAGACATATCAGGTCTGGACATATTCAGGTCTTCTAGAAGATCCACAGGACCTCTCAAACATAAAAACCGAATACTTCCACCCCCCTCCCAACATAACCTTGTACAAAGGCAGGAAAAGTATGTTGTGTTAGAATAGGTAGATAAAGTGTGCAAACAATTTCTTGTGTTAAATTGGTGTTTGTTTTATTTTATGACGTTCAACTTGATTGTTGAGATTTTTGAGGGAAAAATATATTTAAATCAAAAAACTATCTCCATTTCCCAGTAAAAGAGGACAAATAGGATACCTAAATAAGTAACTCACTCGCAGTTGTATAGAAGTGACTCGCCAATCCTGATCGAAAAGCAGGTGGCTCCATTCAAACAGTACCATGCAGCATAGGCAGGTGGGCAGGCATAGGTCAGGAATGTTATGTTCGGCCTCGGAACTGAGGTTGGTGGAGGAGACGGTGGCCTCGGCCTTGGCGTCGACCTGCTGGAACATGCATCTGGAACAGAGAAGGGAATTTGGAAGTCAAATTTAGCAAAATCCAAGCAGCAGCAAAACAATTAAAGGCAAACCCTGGGCACCCTGTCGTTTGGCTGGATGCGATTTTATGTGATTTTATGTAGGCATCAAACCCCAAACCTACGCCAAATGGACTGTTCTTCCCTCCATGGCATTCTACTTGGTGACACACAGCCTTTTTAAGCAAACGAAACCTGCAAATTAACCCTACCTAACCTAACCTTAATAACGTTGCCTAACCTAACCTGACTTTACCCCAAGGTTAGGTTAGGTTAAGTTGGATTATAAAAGGTTGCGCGTCACCGATGAGCAAATTGCCTCTTTTGTGGTGGACTCTTGCTGGAATCTTCATCTGATCTAGGCCCAAGTTCAAATGAAACGGTCAATTCACAAGTTGACCGTTAAAGGAGGAGGATAAAAGAAAACTGGAAATTCTTGATGTTTGATGATACTCGTAGGTTCACCACAGTCAAAATGGGTTTTTCTTTTGTCAACTATTCCTCCTTCTGGAAATTGGTTTCGCTGCAGTTCATCAGTTGACTGGTTAAAAGTCCTGACATTTTTTGTAAATTTCAACCAGTCATTTGATCTCAAGGCACCAAAATATTACAGGGTCTGCGGTCTTGCACTTGCAGCACGACTGGACCTCAAGGACCTCAAACATTTTTGAAAAAATCGTCTGTTAAAAATGACATGGTGTGACCCAACAGTTCGATGATTTTAAAAAGGTGACTTGACTGTCCAGTGACCAGTCCAGGGAGGACATTCAACGGTTGGGCGATTTGAAAAACGGAACACTCTCACTCAATCCCGACTGTGATTGAGAAAAGTGCAGGTAAGGCATTGGCCAACCAATTTTAGACTTTTGAGATGCTGCCGCTCAAGCCACACCAAAAGATAAAATTCCCCTTAGCAAACCATTTTACTCTCAACAAAGGTGACAATGTTTGGAGTTTGGGAAGCATGTCCCTGATGGTGAGTGAACCAGAGAGAAGCACAAAAAAGACGGCAGGGTCTCCACTTTTGACTGCAGGTGGTGCCGTGGCGGCAGACACGATTGTGTTTGAACTGTGATTCGAGGCATGTTCTTTGCTCCAGATAATGAAGAATGCAACGCCACTGGCATGGGTTGGCTGAGCTGAATGAATGGCCTGAAATGTCGTTTTTTGTATCATTCCAAATTCACAACCCAGCCCATATTTTTCCAGAAAAAAAAAAACATTTTTAAACTTTAAAAGAAAAATGCATTATTTTCTCCATGGGCATCTTTTTCTTTTGGCTGTCACAGTCATTTCCCGCCCCCCCTGAACAAACATCTCCAAAACGTGACCCACAATGCAGCGAAGCAGGATTAAAAACCTGTGGATGAAAGAGGCTCAATAATGGACCTGTGCAGCAAGGACAATGTAACCAGTCAGACAAATTCCACGAAATAATCAAGTGATCCACACTTCAAAAAAAAATGTTGCACAGACAACACAGGCCTTCATCAGTGTGCCAGAGTGGAGAGGGGCCACCCACCAAGCAAAAACACACGTAGGCCTGTTTGGTAAGCAATTCACAATGTGCCGCCTTCAATGCGCACAAGGCCACAGCGAAAATTTGCAAATGACACAACCGCAAATCCAACGGCAAAAAATGAAAGTGAGCGCAGTACACAAGTTTTTTTAAAAGGCCCATTTCAGGCAGCTTGCATATGAGCGGGACTGAATAATTGTTTTCACACTTTCGTTTTCAGCAATCTCGTGCCATTCGGTGGTGGTGAAGCAACGTGCTTCGAATGGAGGCGTTCCCAAAAGAACTCCCCATTTCGGGTGCGGGACATGTTCTCCCCTGATCCTGATCTGGGTCGCCGTGGGAAAAATCGGGTGACGAGGACAACTAAATATGTCAAAACAATAATTGAATAACTTTTGAAATGTTCAATTCGTTTTCAGTGAGTGGAGTGTGACGGGCGAGGGTGGGGTCAATTCCTTTCCTGGAGAAGGTTGAATATTTCGGCCAACTGGGGAAATGGTTGATACCGGACCCATTCGCTGGATATCTCTCCGAGATCCGATTTTTCCGACAGATACCAAAAGGCACGAATAAAGCAAAACATTCATTTTACCTTGAATTTCCTGGATTCTTGTTTTCACTACTCCCACCTTTACTCAGGGGGGCGTATTTTATCCATGCGAATCCGGCAATGGCGCTTGGACAAAAAATCAAAAGAAAGTCATCCTCTAACCAAACCAAAGATGGCAGGTCGGGGCCCCAAGCGAGCATTGATTTTTTCGAGAGGGGACAGGGTTAGGTCAGGTTCAGATAGCTTTCGGTAAGAAAAAATCAATATTCTTTTCTTGCGAGTGAAGGGTCCCAATCGAGCATTCTTGCACAAAACGCTCTCTGCCATCCAAAGTCGCGCAGGGTTTGTAAAATCGCCTCCCGGGGTCTGGCAGGAGTATCTTTTGCTTTAAGCTCAGAGAAATTTACTCTTGGAGTAGCACTACTCTCGGTTCGAGCAACCCAAATATATTTACTCGTGAATGCTACTCTCAAATTTACGCTTGGAGTAACACCTTTACTCTCGGTTCGAGCAACCCACCCCACACCTGCCTCCAAGATATCCACCAACATAGACACCAACCTCCCAATCCCAAGCATCTAACATTGAAGCCAAATCAACAAATGAGCTGTGAAAGGTGTACAATGTACAAAAGGGTGTACAATGTACACCCTCTCACAGCTCATTTGCTGATATGGCTTCAATATTGTACAACCGTGCAAGATTTTGAAATTTGTGGTTTGTACTTTTACAAATTATTGTTGCTGTGAAAGGGTGAACAATTACAAAAGTACAAACTCAAAATCTTGCACGGTTCCCGTGCACGATTGCGCAACAGAGAAACTCTGCTGTCTCACAGAATTTCACCAGATTAATGATGAAAATTCTCACCAACGCATCAACCATCGGTTCGCGCAAGGGCGCGAAAACCGGGGGGATACGTCCCCCTCAATATTCTTCCGAGGGAATTCGTCCCCCCAATAATTTTGTCGAATTTCACATTTTTACCGGGAGCGCCAGAAAAATTGCTCTTTTTTAAAAAAATTGAGTATTCTGGGCACCATTTGAGGTTCCATTTTTTCAAAATTTCTTCCCCTTCGGGGAGGGGGACACCCCCTCCCCGAACCCCTCCCCTGGCGATCGTCGGGCGCTAACAAGTCACCCTTGCTGTTCGATGCTCCCTCGTCCCCCCAAAGTCCATGTAGCTTTTGCGCGCTTGGGCTCGCGACAATGTCGCAGCAACCCACAGAATGGGCAATGTCCCAGACCCATCTTTTGATCATCGCAAACATTAGGCAACGAAGGCAACAGAAATGCATATTTTCCGACGCATTTTCAACATCACGCCCGCGGAGGTGGTTTTTTATGACTCCAAGATATTTTTGAATTTCCAATTTGAGAAACACAACGAAGCAGAGCATCGAAGTGTCTGGATCAAGGGCCAAATTCAAATGAGGAAAGTACAGGGCGATGCGCCTCAAAGTTTACGATGCCATGCAGGCAACAGAAGTGCGACCGCCTGAAGACTAAACGGGCCATTTTGGTACACACTGTGGTTTTGAAAAGTTTCCTGAATCAAGCAACATCACACGTGCTCTCTAAAAAATTTAATGAATGGGCCAGAGGCAGTGCTGCACTGTTCGACAGAAGAAACATGTGTGTGTGAGGGCTTCAAAATGTGAAACCGCGCAAATGAAAAATGCCATGACACGGCAAACGAGTGAATGGTCAATGGCCGGACGGGCCGGTTCGCGCAAGAGCAGAACCAGCGCTGGCAGGCAGTGCCATGGTCGCAACTGGAAGGGACGTGGGTGTCGTGTGTCCCTGAAATGCAAACGGAAAAAACTCGCCAATCCCCTTGAAGAAAAAAGGCCTGTGGAAATACAGCAACTGCGGAATTCGTGTGTCTTTCCCATTTCTGTTGCCCCCGAAACTTTTTTCTTTCTTTTTGCTCTCATGCAGGGGGTAGAAAGTTCAGCGCCAAATTTCAACAGACTTTCTGGACATGTCAGATTTTGACCTCGATTGGAAAGAGGATCTTCAATTTCTGCAGCATGGAATTTTTGCTGAAATCTGAACAGCCGCAATGTTTGCATGCGTGAGTGCATCAATTCCGCCGCCGCTGTTCCTCCATTGAAGCCCATCAGTCGCCAGAAGACCGACCCTGCCCTGTTTACTGTGCCCTTCCACATCCCCCTCACATTCCGCAGCCCAACAGCGCCAATGGTCAAGCGGCAGTCGGAAGGTGCGTGCAGACGGAACACAGCACTGACACGAGCAGTCTGCAGCTGCTGGTTGTGTGCACAATCAAATCACAGTCAACTCACAGGGCGGAAAACAGACGAGCAGATGCAATGCAATATGTGCAACGGAAACCAATTAATTGCACATACCTTTCTGCAGACGGACGCGCCAATGAGATATTTCCGAACCGAACCGAACGGACAGAATTATTGCACCTGGTTGAAAATTGCATCTGCCTGCCTGTGCCTCATAAAGCTCACCGCAAAATGAGCAATCTGCGAGAGACTGGAATGGGAAGTGGCATTGAAATTGAAACGAGAAAAAAAAACAAAAAAAAAACATTGGAGGACATCGCATGAGGGCCGCGTTGCGTGGTTGAATGGCGTGAATTGCACTTCGGAAAACAAAGACTGGTTCGCACTGGTCGTTCATTCATGAAAACCAGCACAGCAACTGCTCATGCAGTCATCCATTCATGATTTCCGTGCAATTGAAGCAAAGGATAAACGAATCGGTCAAAGTGCAATATTTTCGCCCAAGGCCAGCACATCAGCTGCAACTTGATTTCCAAAACTTTCCTGCAGACAGGGACGGGAACGCGAAAGTGACCATGCCTCTCAAACTTTCCAAGTTCGAAACGATCCCCCAAAAATTAACCGTGAATCCCAACAGATAAAGAAAGCGGTGGACCCTCTCCGCAAAACGTCCAGACGGATGTGTCTTGTCCCTGAGTGTCAGAAAAGGATGCAATTCTGAACTGAATATTTGTTGCTGAATCGCAACCAACAATCAAAAATAGGCAACACGTGTGGTCATGACTGGAAAAGGTCGCCAGGGGACAGTTTCAATGCCAGGGCAATTGTGAAATCATTTTCCGGCGGCCCTCTCTTTTGTAAGGAACTGTTGCATTGTCATAGGTATAGTTCCGCCAAACCAAGATTGAAATTGCACAAATTAGAAATTGCATCAAGTTTCCTCTTATTCGGGGGAAATTCAGGCGGGGTGCACGGCCAACCTAATGTCATGTGAGAAAGCTCACATGACATTAGGTTGGCCCTGCACCCCGCCTGAATTTCGCCCGATTAAGAGGAAACTTGATGCAATTTCAAATTTGTAAAATTTCAATCTTGCTTTGGCGGAACTATACCATTCGGCCATTGATTATTACAGTTATTTGGCAATGACTCTCAAAGAGAAAGCCGCCGGAAAATAGTATTTCTGCTGCAGCCCGCGGGCAACACCACGTAATTCAGTGTGTCTGCAGCTGGACAGAGACCATCATTTCTTTTCCAGTTGCAGGCGAAAATTCTAAAAATTCCACACATTTTGGGCACATCTCACAGCATATTTTTGATGTCCAGAAGAAATGTTTTCAAACAGCCAAATGTGAACACTTGGCTTTGTTGGATGTGCCAAGTGTGACCTAACCTTGCTTAACAATACAAGGTTAGGTAACCAAACCTCAACACCAATTTCGCGTGTGGGAATTCAGCACTTGCTATCCAAGCTATTGGGGAAGAAAGCTACAGGTCCTGACTTCATCCCAGCGCGATTTCTTAATAATTTGTCGTTTGAGTTATCATTTTTCTTTGAAATTATCATAAAGAGGATTTACGCTGATCTATCATTGCCAGATGATTGGAAGTTGTCAAACGTGATTCCCATCCCAAAGAAAGGTCCTTCTGAAAATCCTGAGCTGTACCGACCAATATCACTTCTCTCAGTTAGCAGTAAAATTTTCGAAAAAATTCTATTTTCACATCTAATGGCTTACATTGAACTATAAACCAAATATTGCATCCCAGTCAGCATGGTTTTAGAAAGAAGCATTCTTGTGTGACCCAACTAATAGAATTTACTTATGATATTGGATTTGCACTTGAGGCAAAAGAAGAGCTGCATGCAATTTTTGTTGATTTCAAAAAAGCATTTGATTTGATCCCTCATAATCTCCTCTTACACAAGCTACGTCTGCTTGAATTTCCTGCTCCTCTTGTTTCCCTCATTGAGTGCTTCTTGGCCAGGAGGTTTTTCCAGGTCGCGGTTGAGGGCCAGTACTCTGCCAGGCGGCCTGTCTCCTGCGGAGCCAATTGTCAAGTTCAATAAGCATTTCAACAGCTTTTTCTTTCGCACTGTCAGGGAGTGGAATGCACTTTTGCCTTCTTCTCCCTTTCTTCAATCATTGCCGATTTTCCAATGACTTGTGAGATATATGTCTCAACATAAGTTGAAAAATGGTTGATGCA
>JASGXE010006579.1:0-33047 GCA_030068105.1 Sinentomon sp. SZTP_YWyxl
CTTGACTGGTCCCAACACATTGGCCACATGGTTTCCAAGGCCCGCCGGGTGCTAGGATCACTGCAGCGTAATCTTCGTAATTCCAACCCTGACGCGAAACTTAAGGCATACAAGGCACTTGTTCTTCCACACCTTGAATATGCCTGCTGCCTATGGGATCCTTTCTTAGTCTCGCAGATTCATAATCTAGAACAAGTGCAGCGATCTGCGGCCCGCTACATAACTAATAATTACTCCCGCAAATCATCCGTTTCGGCCATGCTCCGCGAACTAGGTCTTGATACCTTACTCCAGCGTAGGCATGAGCGACGATTAGCTCTTTTCCGAAAAATCATGGTAACACGTGAGTGTCTGATCTATCTTCCCCTTGGTTTTGCAAGGGTTCTTACCCCACGCCGCGGTCAGCATGCCTTTCATATCTCAGCTCCGCTTATAAAAAATACTCAATACTACAATTCGTTTTTTCCGCGCACGATACGAAACTGGAATTCTCTCCCGGCAAGTTCACCGATTCTCGTTCTCTAAATGGCCACCGCGGGGAAAATTTTTCCTTTTTTTTTGCATACCTATTGGCACATGTTTTCCTCTGTTCGTTCGTTTTTTTTCATTTTCTTGATTTTATTCTCTTCTGACGGGCTTTACGGCGACAATGTTCACCCATTAATGTGAACTAATTTTAATAAATTGAAATTGAAATTGAGTTTTTCCACAGTTGCATTGTTACCCCACTTGATTGAGCTGCACCTGTATCGTGATGTCCTTCTTCATCAGAATTTATTCAAATCGACCCTTTGAGGAATTTTAGCATGATCTAAACCCTTTCCTTTGATCATTGCTCTGTCTGTATATGATGGACTTGTGATTGCCAAAAGTGCCAGTTTAATTATTGATTTTAGCAATGATAAAGACAAAATGCAACGACAAACAGCGATGAAAGATCATTAAAATTTAATGAAGGAGAGACATGCAAGTGAATTCACCATGAAGATAGCACACTTAACAGAGAGGCTGTTAACAACCGGGCTGTGCAGAAACTAACAAAGACGGCTCTCAGAAATTAGAAGCAACCACACTGGAGTGGCATTCAAAAATTACTGCCATGCCAAGTGCACATTACGGCTCCCACAGACGATCAGTTAAAAATGTCAGATAGTTATGATCGTTCAACTGATCAGTTAAAACTGATCTGTCTGACGTTTTCAGTCCATTTTTTTTTCTTCAGGAGCAATGCGCAATAGTCATCCATCTTGCTTGTCAAGTCCGTCTGGCATAACTACCTCACAACTACCTGACAGTTTTAACTGATTCGTCTGTGTGGGCCCTAAAACATATGGCGGCAAACATTTGGGAAAACTTTGGGTTTCAATTCATGTGAGATATGGAATTTTGTGAAGAACATTCTCAAGCCGAAATAATGGACAGGATCAGGGTAATTCAAAAAACACAAGCACACACAGGCGGCAGTTTTGGCTCCAATCATCTTATCGGCTTTCTAAAGCAAATGCAATGTACCAATGCCAACAGGCAATTTTTCCGCGGAAGGACTTGCCAGATGACACGATGCTAGAACTCATCTTCAGGGAGTAACTCCTTTGAGACTGATTGACAGTACAGTTCCTTCCCTTGGATGACAGGATGCTTGGTGTCCCACACCTTCTTTGCAGGAAGAACGAACAACCTTTTAAAATGTCTTGTGACGTTGAATTGAAACTTGCGACATTGAATGTTTATACAGGAAAGCCCATATGTCCTTACAATTTTGACAATATCTCACTAGTGCACCGCTTTTCCGAACATCATGCTATGGTACAAACTGTTGATCGATGATCTATCATGGAGAGCATGTGTCTGCCATAACAGCACAATTCTGCATGTGCACCACGAATGGGAATAATCAGGGAAGATGTGTCGTTTACACATAAATTGAGCCTCATCCGTTCGTTTGTTGAATTGCGTGGAAACGCGATGTTTCGCCCTGTTTCTTCAGGTGAACACCTGGGACCAAAACGATCATCCCCAGTCTTCGCCTGAAGAAGCTATGAAGCGACAGTGAAACGTTGCGTTTCCACAGATTTCAACGAATGAACGGATAAGGTAGTTGCTTGTCAATTTAAGTGTTTCATGATGTTGCCATAACAACCATCCTGTCACTGGTCACTGGCTAATGCAAGGGAAAACAGCAAAACAAAGTGCACAGAATTGTGGGGCATTTTGGGTCACCCTGGAGATCTCTCATTTTTTGGTGTTTTGTGGACCTAGAACCCCCACTTGTTTGTTATGTTGTGATATTTCGCGGTTGTCGCAAAAGGTTTACTTGTTCGTCAATGGAGATGCTACATTCTTGAAATGACACATGCTGATTAGCACGCGGAGGCAGCAACACAAAGCATCAAATGAGTAGATTGAAAGATGTTGCCACAACAACCATCCTGTCACTGGTCACTGGTTAATGCAAGGGAAAACAGTAAAACAGAAGTGCACAGAATTGTGGGGCATCTTGTGTCACCCTGGAGATCTCTCATTTCATGTTTTGTGGACTTAGAACTCCCACTTTTTTTATGTTGTGACATTTCGCGGATGTCACAAAAGGTTTACTTGTTCGTCAATGGAGATGCTACATTCTTGAAATGACACATGCTGATTAGCACGCGGAGGGAGCAACACAAAGCATCAAATGAGCAGATTGAAAGATGTTGCCACAACAACCATCCTGTCACTGGTCACTGGTTAATGCAAGGGAAAACAGTAAAACAGAAGTGTACAGAATTGTGGGGCATCTTGTGACACCCTGGAGATCTCTCATTTCATGTTTTGTGGACTTAGAACTCCCACTTGTTTTATGTTGTGACATTTCGCGGATGTCACAAAAGGTTTACTTGTTCGTCAATGGAGATGCTACATTCTTGAAATGACACATGCTGATTAGCACGCGGAGGCAGCAACACAAAGCATCAAATGAGCAGATTGAAAGATGTTACCACAACAACCATCCTGTCACTGGTCACTGGTTAATGCAAGGGAAAACAGTAAAACAGAAGTGCACAGAATTGTGGGGCATCTTGTGACACCCTGGAGATCTCTCATTTCATGTTTTGTGGACTTAGAACTCCCACTTGTTTTATGTTGTGACATTTCGCTGATGTCACAAAAGGTTTACTTGTTCGTCAATGGAGATGCTACATTCTTGAAATGACACATGCTGATTAGCACGCGGAGGGAGCAACACAAAGCATCAAATGAGCAGATTGAAAGATGTTGCCACAACAACCATCCTGTCACTGGTCACTGGTTAATGCAAGGGAAAACAGTAAAACGGAAGTGCACAGAATTGTGGGGCATCTTGTGACACCCTGGAGATCTCTCATTTCATGTTTTGTGGACTTGGAACTCCCACTTGTTTTATGTTGTGACATTTCGCGGATGTCACAAAAGGTTTACTTGTTCGTCAATGGAGATGCTACATTCTTGAAATGACACATGCTGATTAGCACGCGGAGGGAGCAACACAAAGCATCAAATGAGCAGATTGAAAGATGTTGCCACAACAACCATCCTGTCACTGGTCACTGGTTAATGCAAGGGAAAACAGTAAAACAGAAGTGCACAGAATTGTGGGGCATCTTGGGTCACCCTGGAGATCTCTCATTTCATGTTTTGTGGGCCTGGAACTCCCACTTGTTTATGTTGTGACATTTCGCGGATGTCGCAAAACGTTTACTTGTTCGTCAATGGAGGTGCTACATTCTTGAAATGACACATGCTAATTAGCACGCGGAGGCAGCAACACAAAGCATCAAATGAGCAGATTGAGAAAGAGCTACCTGGTGAACACAAGTGAAGGAGGGTTGTAAATTTGGCAGGTTGTTTAAGTGCCAGAGCCACTCTTTCCAGGCGAGTTTTGCATTTTATTTTCCAGAGCAGTTGAGCCTCATTTGTGTGACAGAGCCATCGCGATCTTATTCTCACAACAAACTGATCAGAAGTTGAGTTATGATGGCCTTTTGTGACAGATGGTCGGAAGTGAAAACATGCAGGATGGTAAAAGTGCAGTTTGCAAAGGGGCAGCTGCAACATCCTGCATTGTGGAATTTAATTGTGAAATTTAATATGCATTTTTAGTGCAGTGGGCTGCTAGAAGAAAATTTCTGTTAAAAGGACATTGGCAGAATGGTACAAAATTTTTTGGACACCCTGTGGGTGAGAAGCACAGTTCTGTGGAAAATCAAGAACTGCATGTAAAGTTGAGTGAGAAGCGAAATTGGGATGAACAGTTCAATTGTAAACCTCTGGTATTTTGAAACAGGATGAACTCAGATGTTTTTTCACTGTGAGCATCTTTACAGTTGATAAGTGGTTTTCTTGCAGAAATTTGCTTTTTTGGTATCATTTTCACATGAGTAAGTCCGAATTTATTCAAATTCAACTGCGTGCAAAATGTGGCCAGTTACATAAACCCAGTCCCGGCACAGAGGAATTATTCTGTGTGTTTCTGCAACAGAATCTGTGCGTCCGCTGAAAGCTGCATCAGATGTGGTTGATGACAAAATTGCTCGGGAAATCATATTCAGGGAAGCCATATCAAAAGGTGCCTCACTCCCAAGCACACTGAGATCAGTAGGCCTTTCCACCCTGAGGGATATCTCCTCGGCCTCTTCCACATAGGTGGCAGCTGTGCTTGGCTTCTTTTAGAGTAATCACCAGTGATTTTAGAAGATTTCCAGCATTTTCCATGCATCTTGCCTGCACTTGGGGCACAAGTCAACAAATTCAGGCATCATGCTCTTTGCCCTCAAGGCGAATCATTCAATCATTTGCCTGAAAGTTGATTCCCTGCAGTCGTTACTTGAAGGCTGCAGGCAGGGCTTGTTAGGAAGAGTTCCCTATCAAGCCAACCATACGTTGCCTCTTCCTTTAATCTACAGCTGTTCATAACACGTTCAACCGGCTCTTTGCCCTCAAGGCAACAATCATTTGCCCCAAAGTTGATTCCCTGCAGTTGTTTCTTGAAGGCTGCAGTCAGGGCTTATCAAGAAGAGTCACCACACCAAAGCAGCAAAATAGAACGCTGCCTCTTCCTTTCACTTGCAGCTGTTCATAATATATACAACTCTGGCATTATCCTTGAGTGGCAGAAATTCAGGTGCCTCTTAAAACACCATAACTTTTGCTGCCACATTCTCGTTGAAAGCATGAGCTGAGCAAAGCAGCTTTGTAGAGCCATGCTGCCATCTGCAGCAGAGAACAATGCCACAAGCAGGTAAACGGGGTCGAGCCATTCACAACGGCCCTCAACTTTGACGAACAGACTGAAGATTCGGCCAAGAAACAACCACAAAATGCTTTCGGGATGAAAACACACCCCCGTACTTCTTACTGCCACTTTATTAACCCTTTTGTACATTTCTGCCTCCTTTTACGGCAGAATCTTTAAATTCCCTGCACCGTCTTGAGAAGTATCATGAGGTGTGCCGTCGCATCGGAGCAGTGCTACCCGAGCCGGCATGTTGCGCCATGCATTCACATCCGCTAGTCGAAGAGGCCCATTGATTTCTCACTATCTTTATTTGGGACTGCTCTCACCAAAGAAAATGGTATGGCAAGGAAATGAGTGCAAATCTGTTCCCACTTAGCTTTTGCCCAAACTGTGTTCTCCGGTTATGTTTTCACTGGAGTTTTCTATCGACATTGGTGGTTTCTTAGAAGTGTGGTAAATTTTTCTGAGGTGGAAGAACCCACAGGATGTGCCTCGCACCATGTTGGATGGTAAGACCGTCTATCAATATCCAGGAAGGGCCAGAGCCGTCATGTGACACATCAGTGCATGAAGCCGGCAGAGAAACACCTGGCAAGCTAGGTTCCCTCAACCCCCCATTCCAGGAAGGGCCAGGTTTATCACTCAATAAAAAACTTCACACTCCGGAAGGAGAGGCAAGGAAATTAGCTTTTCCAGTTCGCAAATCAAGAGGGGACAAAATAGCTAGCCGAAGAACAGCAATTTTTTCTTCTTGTTTGTGTTTGCCTGACACACACCTAAATCACACTAAATGCCTGCCTTTTAAGTTTCATTTGCACAAAAACTGAAAACATGGAAAGCAAATAAAAAAAAATTGGAATGTTGGATTTGAGCAAACCGAACTTCATGCTGGAGGTAAACTCCATGCAGAATCAAGAATTTCGTGAAGAGCATACAATTCAGATGAACCACGAAAAGCTGAAAATTTTCCCAAGAAAATCCAAAATTTTTTATTCAATTCATGGAAGAAAGTGGATAAAAAATTACTTTTATTAAAACTTTAGTAAAGCACATTTTAAAACCAACAAGGGCATTTCCCAATCAGTCCTCGCATCTGCCCCAGGCAGAGTTTCTTCCAATCTTCCTGATGTGCATACATCCCCAACAAGCAGTCATCCTCACATTTGTAAAGTTGGGGTGTTTCCGGAAAGTGCCTCAATTGTGTTGTAGTGGTTTAATGATCACACAAATCAGAAAAGTGGGTTCAAAATAAGATTACAGTCAAAGCATCCATTCGCCTACATTCTGTAGAAAACAATGACAGCCTTCCTCAGCCTTGGAGTTTCGTGACACTCACGGGTTTTGCACTGGATCCTCAGCCAATGTTTTTAAATCTGAACTGAGATCACGCAGATGTGAAAATTTCGAAGCTATTCATAGAACTTAAACAAGTCCTCACATTCGGATGTAGGAAGGCTTGAAATCTCTTTGATCTGTTTGGATGTTTTTTCAGGATTGTCAGACACCATGACATGCTGGCAGGGTCACAGTATGGCCCATGAAAGTACGCAAATAATCTTAAAGTGACAAAACATGAATTTTAAAACTTGAAAAAGGGGGAAAATGTTAATGCAATTTTCATGGGTCTCTGCAAATAAAAAGAGCCAGGGGATAGTATACATAAAAGACAAGAGCTAAAAGGACTGTTCTTCTTATGAGTATCACATGGGCAGGTCGGTCAGGGCTCTGTGTAACCACTTTGATCGGCCCAGTCCAAAATGTTTTGGAAATGTTTGAGGCGAACGGAAACTCGAATTTGCCGTAATGATAGGCTTGGGCTAGGGCTCTTGAAAGTTATATATTTTGTAAGAAGACTCCAACTGGTCGATAATATTTCTGGAATCACAAATGCATGATCTTTGTAAGCAATGAAATCATTATGATGCCAGTGGACATGGTTCATTAATTTGAAGAAAAAAATTGATGCCGTGTTAAGAAAGAACAGAGCGACACAAAAGAGGGAAAGTATAGTCGCGGCGGAAAAAGATTACCCATTAATGCTTTTAAATGGTCAGTGCTGTTCACCCACACAAGTGGACAAAGGTATAGGCTTGCGTGTGTTGCGGTTTGCGTGTCTTCTGCTCAATTCCGTGGTGTTCTTTTTTCATTTGGTTGCTATCCGAGTAATGACGTAACACTTTCTGCGGCCAATGAAATACATGAACGTATGAATGCAAAGCCAGTTTGCGCTCAAAGCAAATGCAGTCCTCTCGCATGTTGTCTTGCCTCCCCACTGGGTTCTGCCGCTTGTCGTTAAAATATGCAAGCAGGAAGGAAATCCTCTTGTTGCCTCACCGAAAACCACACACACACATGTCCAGCTCAAAGTCCAGCTGGTAGTCCATGCCTCTGCTATATGAGATGCAAAATGGAACGGTTGGTGCAGTCCAACGCCCACACAGTGATCTTTCCATTTCTGTCGGTGGATTGGGCCTGTGTTTGTTTGTAATTGTCAAAAGCAATGCAGTTCCGAGGTATCTCCGCTCCTCCACCTTGCGTTTCTCCAGTCTGTCTTTACA
This sequence comes from Sinentomon sp. SZTP_YWyxl, assembly GCA_030068105.1. Lineage (NCBI taxonomy): Eukaryota > Metazoa > Arthropoda > Protura > Sinentomata > Sinentomidae > Sinentomon > Sinentomon sp. SZTP_YWyxl. Next base: position 7,813 of record JASGXE010006579.1, read on the forward strand.
AGACTCTCCCCCACGTTGCCTTGCCGCGCCTGTGGCAAATTGTTGGACGATCGACGAAATTGAAAATCGTTCCGCAGCAGATGCACCTGTGAGATTTTGTTTTGTTGTCAGCGCTGGACATGAATTCGGCCGCCAAGAAAGCAAGAAGCGAGGGCCACGGAACATTTGCTTCCAATGCATTGGGTTCGTTTTCCATTTCAAACCCATTTGGCCAGATTTGGCACGCCACAAAATAACGCTGACAGATCCGCAACGGGAGAATGCGCCGCGATTCGAAAACAAGGCATGGGCATTGGGCAAAGCATTCTGGCCTGCGCAATTCACGACGCAGTCGAGTTTTATCACTGCAGCGGAACTAGAGAATTAACATGACTCACCGATATCAATCAGAAAGGGGGAATACATGGTACAGAGGTCCTTTAGTTTTTCCGACAATTTCTGCCCGTCTCTGGGACTTTGAAAATTTCGGGGGTCGATTGCCCCACTTTGGGGTGGCCGGGGGCAATTTGCCACCCGAACATTTTCGGTCGGTATTGACGTGGGTAATACGTGGTATGCAGGTCACTAAGTTTTCAGACGATTTCTGCCCGTCTCTTGGGTTGAAAATTTCTAGGGACTTTGGGGTGGCCGGGGGCAATTTGCCACCCGAACATTTTCGGTCGGTATTGACGTGGGTAATACGTGGTATGGAGGTCACTAAGTTTTTCAGACAATTTCTGCCCGTCTCTAGGGTTGAAAATTTCGAGGGGTCAATAGCCCCCGGCCCCACTTTGTGGTGGCCGGGGGCAATTTGCCACCCGAACATTTTCGGAAGCTTTTATTGTTGTAAACACAAGGTAAAGAGGTGCGTGAGTTGTAATGGTCCTGCACGCGAATTTCCAAATTCCAAACAAATCGCCAGAATTCGACCAATCAGGTGCAAACCCAAATTAACCGCGTTTACCGCATCTAAATCTAATGCAACCCAACCTAACCTAACCTAACCGAACCAAACCAAACCTGACCCAACCTTTCCTCTTCCTGGTGTCAACAATAACTGCCACTGGTGTGAAAAAACATTTCGGTATTTTGAAAAACAAAAATATAAAATTTTGCCGCAGGTGGGATTCGAACCACCGCCACGGGTACCTCCGCAGCGGTAGCATGCTGTCTAGACCACTCGGCCACAGAGGCTGCTGCCGGAAATCGCTTCGGAAAGGTGTATTCATGAAACTGTATTCACAATTGCGTCATTTCGATTTTGCTCGCATCCGATTGGTCGAAATTTCTGGCGATTTGTTTGGAATTCAGAAATACGCTCAGTGGTTGAAGAGCGGCGGATTAGGTGCGAGATCCACGTTAGGTTAGGTTAGGTTCGGAAATACAAGCAAACAAAAAGGAAAAGCAAAAAGGTTAGGTTAGGATAGGTTAGGAAATACAAGCAAACAAAAAAGGAAAAAGCAAAAAAGGTTATAGGTTAGGTGAGAAAATAAAAGCAAACAAAAAAAGCAAAAAGCAAACAATTTTGAGCACCCAGTACAATTTTGAGCACCCAGGTCAAGGATTTTGTCTGGCAATTCATGTGGCCGATGAGGCCGCAAATCAAACCTGTCAGCATTTTGCCAATTCGGCATTGCATTGCGGCCTGCGGAGCGAGCAACAAATGTGTTCCATCTCCAAGCTCCGAAATGAACAAAAGCAGGCGGTCTGGGCAAGCAACAGCAGACACAGAGCCGCCAACAGGTGTGTTTCTCACGTGTCATCAAACCAAGAGAAGCTTCATCATTTATTTTTTCCTGTGGCTGCATATGGCACTGCGCGAAGCAGAAAACCGATTGCTCATCTGGCTAGTGGCGAGGGATGTTTTCAATGTGAAATTTGGAGTGAGTGACACAGCTGAGCACGCTCTCATTTTGAACACAGCAATTGGTGGGAGAGGCCAATTCAAGGTTGATATCAACTGCAGTCCGAACATAAACAATGATTTTACCGAACAGCTCAAGTGCTCACGACTTACGGCAGAGCAGGCGGAGTCCGTCCATCTCTGCTGCAAAAAGCTAAAAAACATCAATTCCAGACACACACAGACCAATGATTGCAGCAATTGGCCAGAAAGCAACGCGTCATTGTCCGGCATGAAGCCAATTGAAAAAGGAACACCACGGAATGCAGCAGAAGACACGCAAACCGCAACACACGCAAGCCTATACCTTTGTCCGCTTGTGTGGGTGAACAGCACTGACCATTTAAAAGCATTAATGGGTAATCTTTTTCCGCCGCGACCATACACACTTGTATTGGCATTAAAGAGGAAAATGAGAACAGTCAGAAAATAAACACAACTTGAGAAAGAAACCAGAGATAAACCCATCCAACCATCATTTGAATGTCGGAGGTGTCACATCACACACCCACAAAATGTTTAGCATCACAAGAAACCACTACAAAAACAACCTCCAGTCATACAGATTGCTGGATCCTTTTTGGAAAATAAAGTCTGGTGGATAAAGTTCAAGAGAAAAGCAGTGAAAACGACTTATTCACGTGGATGTTCTGCCACGCCTCGCACGCTGCGGTCTCCGAGGTGAAACAACTGGCTCTTCTTTCGGTTCTTCTGCAAAAATCAAGGAAATTGAAATGACATTTCATCATCATTTTTGGCAAAACTCTGCATCCAAATTCGCTCAGTTTTAACCAACAACAAAAGTACAAGGTTCTGGAGCAAAGGTTTCCAATTGCGATCAAGTCTTTTAACATGGCCAAAAGAGAATAAATTCAAATTTTGTGAAAAAATGACTGTGGCTACAAAACCAATTACAATGAGGTGGCCACCGATTTTTTCAGGATTTTTTACTTTACCCAGCAGAGTTTCATAAAAAAGCAAGTACATCAGGAAGAGTTCAAATGGACAAACATGATCGGAAAATCTCTAACCACCCCTTGTGGTTAGAGGAGCATTCAAGCTTCGTAGGCCACATCACACCAAAGCAAGCAGCTTTTAAAAGTAAACTCTAAAAAAGAGCTTAATGCAGAGGTATCACGGCAGCAAGCATCCAAAATGGTTGAAAAGTCATGAGTCATGAAAAAGTGATCACATTTTCTTAAAAAATAAAAAACTGAACTGGCTAATTTTCGTAAAAACGCCAAGCAATGTGCACTTGAACACTTCACTTCAACTTTCACTCTTCTAAAAGTGTACCTGAGGTAAAATGGCCTCCAATTGCTATTTACCCTATCCACCAAATCAATCTGACCTGTCTGACATTTTAAAAAAGCTGATCTTGAAGAATGCTAAATGTTTGTCATTCAGGGTGTTTATGAAATAGCTGGCCATTCTTTAGTCTTCCAAGTGTCGAGACAAAATCAAGATTGTTCAGTGATAAAATGTGCTCCAATGCCCTATTAACAATATGTGCAAATTGGGGGCCTTTGAGACTTGATGCAAAGCCAATACACAGGCCAATGTTTTCAAGTTGGTTCTCAGAGGAAACTGAAGGAAAAAACATTCAGTGATAAAATGCTGAAAGCACCCAAGCATAGTAAAAGAACATCCAAGATTTTCGGAGGTGTTGCAACGACCGAAAAACTGGCCCTTGCAGGAATTTCAGATTGCATCCTGAAGATGGAAAAAATCATGCTAGATTACCGTAGTCCATAGCTGGAGGATTGGTGGCGTAGTCAGTGTGCGCCCAGGAGAAATTCATTGGTAAAGTCAAATTTTACATGGGAAGAGCTGTAGTGATGTCCAAAAAGAGCCATGGATAACTTGCAAGAACCATGGCAATGAACATTGGTTGAAGCCTTGGTAATTGTGCAAAATATGAACATCCCACCACTGAACATGAATATTTTGTTTGCACTGAACGATTTCTCGTCAAACAATCCAGCGAATTTCATTGTTTGATGAAGAAATTGAATTCAATCTTTGAAAAATGTAAATGAAAAGTCATAGGGTCTATGCGACAGATTTTATTTGTCACATTCAATGTTTCAGAAATGGTGGCAATCACTCTGTTGATCTTTTAACACCGAATATGCGGAATAATTCTCAAAAAGCATCTCAGAATCTAATAACAAAAAATATGGGCGAGAAATGAAATGAAGGCAAGGATAGAGAAGCTACAAAGACCAGGTAAAGACCAGGTTAAGTCATTTTTAAAAGAGGAGCCATTTTTAAAGTGACCAGACAAAAAAGTGACTTTTGGATACTTTGTGACCTGTGTCACCTGGAATTGTCTGGTGCATTACTCAATGGCAGTAACAGGGGATAAAATACCGTTGGGATGGGCTGGGATCATAGAGGTGACCTCCGACCATTCAGTCACTTGATACGTTTTGGTATGCTTACCCCATGAGTAGAGCACTCTGAAAATGGTGAAAAGGAATTGTCACCGCCTAAACGAAATCAGCCATTTCAACCATCTTTTGTGATTTCTTTATCATTTCAGTCAATTGAAAGGCAATTCTGGCAATTGTGAATGGGCGATTTTCCACGAAATGTGAAAATTTCCACGAAATTCATTGATTTCCACGAAATATCTCCTTTTTTCACGATATTCATTCGAAAACATCGTGTTTTTTCCTTTTTTAATTAAGTGGCAAGCATAGTGCACAAAAACATTTGAAAGACTGGGCTTTTTTTTGCTCTTTTCTCAGTCTCTTCTTCTGTTTATTTACATCATTTTTCCAATGTATTGTTCCTGCAAAATTCAAAGCAATCACATTGTAAAAATTACTGAAAATGCGTTTTTGACAGGTTCCAGCCTTTTTATTTCCACCGGCCAAATAACGAAATTTTTTAAACTTTTGAGCGAAATTTTCCAAAAATTATCACCATTTTCAACGTGCTCTACCCATGAGGCCCTTGTGTGTCAGATTTTAGCAGAAGTGTGGTTAATCAAACAAACAATCCAGTGGTTGAAATCACAAGCAGAACCCTCGGAATTTTTCGAAAAGAATAAAAGAGAAAAATTGCAATGTGACATTTTAATTTCATACATTTCTTCACCTGATGTGACTTGGGAAGCCAGAAAACGTCCCATTTTACGACTTGACGAAAAAGAAATCGAGCCTTTGGCACGGATTTCATCCTAAATAACTGAATTCACATCAACACAAAATTTATGTTTCATAACTAAATTCCCACAAACTTTACAGTTTGATCACAAAAACCCCTTATCCGATCTCATATCGAAATGCCAGTGACTTTGTGCCAGATTCATCACACTGATGCAAAAAACACAAATCTGCAACTGCTTTTGTTCAAACCCCCTTGGTCAAGATGCTGCTAGCCTTGCCCCGCCTAGAGAGAACTACACAGTCCACATCAATTTTCACCACGTCAGAGAGCTTACAACTGTGATTTCTAATCAAACAAACCTTTCGTCACTTTGAGATCCTTTTCACCATTCAGCTTTGCATCAGCATCCTTTGCATCCTTCATTTCAACATCACCAGCCCCTGCCACACCATCTGCCTTTACCACCTGACCATCTGCTTTGGCTGACTTATCTGCCCCACTGCTATCGTGATTAACCACAGCTGCTTCGACCTTCTTGCCTTCGTCCTTCACACCCTTATCGTCTCCATTCGCCTGAATATCTTCTGCCGCATCGCCATTGACGGCTACTTCAGCTGTCACACCTTCCCCAGACTCCTCTTCTTCTTTCTTTTGTTCGTCGTCATCTTCACAGGCCTCGTCAACAACTTGGAACTCTTCTTCTCCAGCAGATTCCGGCTGTGAAACGAAAATAGCAAAATAGCAAGATTGAATGAGGTCAATTTGTTCACTTTAACAAATTGACCTCATTCAATCTGGTCAAGGGCAAAGTGTGGACACTGTTCTGCGAGACACTGTCACACCCGTTTGTATTTGTAAGGAAAGACAGGAAACACTGGCAGTAGCAAGGCGTGGAAACTTGGAAATGCCATGTTTACAGAAATTAAATGACTGAACGGATGATGCCTTTAAAGCATCGGTGCATTAACATCATGTTAAATGACCGACTTCACACTTAAATGACCGACTTCACACTTAAATGACCGACTTCACACTTTTCATATCTCCGTTCCAATTTGAGGCATGACGTTTCGGGGTATCGCACCCTCGTTGTCGAACGACTGTAAGGAGGGTACGATACCCCCGAAACGTCATGCCACAAATCGATACAGAGATCTGAATAGCATCAAGTTAGTCATTTAGGTTTTGTGAAGACTGGCTGTGTCGGCTGCTACAAAAAATTTTCACATGCGGCATTTTGACTATTGGAGATGTGGCTTGTTCAGGATAAATGAACATTGAACAGAGTCCACAACAGTCTTCATTCCTCTCACATCTTTGGTGGAGCTCTCTTGTTAAGCCAAGGAAAGTTGCCAGGGCTTTTCTAGTGTTCAAAAGACATTACCAGAGATCTGAATGAGCATTGCTCCCCCGCACAGAATTTGCCAAAGTGTACCAGACTGTCACCGTTCATAAAAAGGATGTCATTTTTCTTGCTTGCATGCATGGGGGGGCTTCTAGCCAAGATTGAGTGTATCGGCAAGCCCCATCTTCCAATCAAAAGAACAGTTAAAATATCGAGGTCAATGCTCATCAAGATCACCTGTCAACACCGTCCCCTGCTATTGGTCTTTAACAGAGCTAGCATCATACATAAACATGGCATTCTTATGCCACAGCTTTATCAAAGTGCCCAGGTTTTGTGTCAAAATCACCTTTTTGGAACACTCAACAATGGTGTTTCAATTCACAGCACAGCGTGAAGTATTTTCGACTATCTTGCCTGGATTGTCGGAAGAGCGCAGGTGGCTACGTTCCCCAGAGAAGAAAGACATGCATATAAAGATGATAATTTATCACTGTACAATTGGATTTTATGGCCGAGGTCCTGCCACTCGTAATGTGTGCAAAGGGGTATCCAGATTTGTCAACAAATGAAAAAATCATCCAGACAATTCAGAAAATGAAAATTTTGAAAGATGCGAGCCTGGAAAAAACCTGAAAAGAGTGATAGGGTTCAAACAAAATTTCAAAACAACTCACTTCTTCCTCAAGTTCCTCTGCCTGGAAAAGAAAAAAAAAGAAAGAAAGAAAGAAGTTTGAGCTGCATTTCTTTGACAAAATGCATCAAAAATTATACTTGTAGGAGTAATCTGGAAAAATTAAACAAAAGATAACTCTCATGGCATTTTTATCGAGAAATAACTCATTCAAAATGGAGGTATACACACATTAAAATCAGAATTTACAAGTACGATGACGAGATTAGAAGTGCCCGTGGGATTTTTCACTAATATGCAAACTAAAAAGGAACATTGCGGAAAAACAATTTGATTGAAAAATAGGCTGCATAGCGATATGCAGGTTGCATAGATGACAGGAAAATTTCTCGTTTTCCCCCAGAGCAAAAAACCCCTCGGACACATCTCTCCTACCAAAATCATCGTCCTAAAAACTTGGCCTAGCAAAATCCTGCGTTCAACTTCCATGCGTGAGGACATGAATAACTAATTGTGCACAGGGCATCAATCAATACCGGAGACTGTTGGTCAATGAAAATACATGCATTGCCGGAGCTTTAATTTTTCTTCTGTGTTTCTGTCCAAACGTTAAAAAATCTCGGGGGACAGGATAATCTCTTCGCCAGAGGTGAGGATTGTTTCTCGATTGATAGAGTTAGTCGTAGTGAAAGGAATTAAGTAGTTTTGCTTAGCCAATTTTACCTCTGGTTCTATCCACTGTTCGCTCATCAGTCGTTCCAAAGCATGATAGTTGTCCTGGTGAAAGCGAGTCCTGCAATGAACTGACTTTGCCTCATTTTCTTCTTCAAAAAAGCTTCTGCAAATTTGACAATAGTATCCCGTAACATTGCGAATTAATTCGACACCTACAAAGGAGAAATGAAAAAATTCATAGTTTGCAAACAAGTGGCATTACAACTTTTATCAGAGGATAAAAAAAGAAAGAAAAAAGCTGAGGCAAACATGTGAAGCAGAATGAATTTTAAATTTATAATGAATATGGAAAACCTTAAACATCCTGCAAACAGAGTGAAAACCGTCAGAGAATTCTGCTGACAGGGCTCCACATGGGAATAATGAGAAAATGGAAAAAAAATGGGAAGACCACACTTAACCATTTTAAAGGACTGGGTGACAGTTTCCATCAGGCAATGCTCTAAAACACGATAAACATGTTAAAAAAAAGATTCGCACAATGCTTTGAGGAACATGCCTTGCGGAAATAATTTTGAGAAATGAATGTAAAAATAAAAAGGAAACTTGCCCAGTGGCGTCCTGAAGTCATATTTCCGCATAATGATGTCATCTTCTTCCCGGTCGTCATCCGGCTTTTGTGCATCCTGTTTATCTTCCTTCTCATCCGCTGTTTCCGTCTTCTCTTCTACATTTTCCGCAGCTTTCTTCTTTCCATCACCCTCACTGGCCTTCGTTTCTGCAACGCCTTCCTTTACCTCCTTCACAGTGACTTCAGCAGTCTTTTCAGAATCTTCCTTGGCTTCGTCAACTTCCATCTTCTCTTCTTTCGCCTCCGCAGCACCTTCATCTGTCTTCTCTGCTGAAGCTTTGGCAGCCTCTTCTGCTGCCTTCTTTTCTGCCGCAGCCTTTGCTTTTTCTGCCGCTGCCTTTGCCTTTTCGGCAGCTGCTGCCTTCCTGGCAGCTTCCTCCTTTGCCTTCCTCTCCAGCTTTTCAGCAAGCTCCTTTGCACGCTTTTCTTCCAATCTTTCGACAAGCAATGGATGATCAAACTCTTGATCTGTTTGTCCAAAAACAATTAAAAATTGATAAAAACTGCCCAATAGAAGCAAGTTCATTAGGGTTGATGGCTTCCCTGTGGCAAACCAAAAACCAGTGACCAGTGAAGGAAAAATATAAAATTGCAACAAGGCAAATTACCACCACTCATTCCCTTGATCATAGCTGGACACCGATTTCCAGAATCATTTTCTCTGCACAATCACCTTGTGATGACGGCACTTAGATGGACACCCCTGGTCAGCAATCGCTGTTTTGTCTCGATGACACCTGTCACTCCTACCCCAGAACCCCACTTGTTTTCATGCATGAAAAAAGTGAGGGTGCTTTCAAAAATTGGGATCTCTGAAAACGTCGAGGCTAGTGTCAATTTGTGAATATGCAGCAAGCAAATGGCAAACCACTGCAATGCAATACAGCAGCACCTGAATTCAAGAACTATTCTAATTCAAATGAGATGAAAAAAAAACTGACTGGGCACACAGAGTGGGAACTAAAAAAGTGTCTTTAGCCAGAACTGAGAACTCGAGACAGCAATTTACTGATATTTTGCAGTTTCAAATGTTTTTAAAAGTTTTTGAAAAGAAAGAGGTTTAGTTGCAGTTTATTCAAATGTCATGTTGTCTGTCAATCAGTGTTTTATGCAAATGGCAAGTGATGGACACCTCACAGAGGACGGTTGTCGGTTTGATTCCGTCCGACACCCTTCAATCCCTCCAGGTGCATATGAACAAGATACTCTGATGCAGTAATTTACGAGCACACAGAAATATTGCTGAAAACTTCAGATAACCCCACACAAATTACTTCCACTGGCAGGGAATTCCATATCGAATCCAACCATTTTCAAAAAAAAAAAAAAACTCCAGTCTTCGATTTTGCTGAAACTTTACACGAATGTTGTACCCCACAAGTGAAGGAAAGTTGCCAATCTCCAGCTCCTGATGTGTGTAGTTTTGATGTACAGGATGCTTGAATTGTTTTTTTTTTTTTTGTAAATTTTCTTCAACGTGCAAAAGTTTCTCTTGGCATATCTTCCTTCCTGGACGAGCTAGAATTGTATGGTTGGTGTCATTTTTGTTGTGAAAAGGAGCACCTTTCTTTTGGAGGATGAATTTAGTCTTGAGGATGAATTTAGTTTCGAAGCGTGTGTTTTCTTCAATCGGAGTATTCTCGACCCTTTCCGGCACATTTGGGCATCTTCAATTTTGTCTTTCTTTGGCCAGAATGTTGCCATGCAAGATCTCAATGTGGCTGCAAAGTTTTATCATGTGATTATTATTATTATATTATTATTATTTAAAACAATACTGTCACAAAAGTATTGGTGACAGGTCGACGAACAGAGTTCTGAGTCAGAGTGATCGTTGTAGGTTTGAAAGTTACGGGAATTAATACATGCATTTTCTTCACCGGACCGGTGATTTACGACAGTTTCCTCCGCCGGACGTGTAATAAGCGGCAGATATCCGCAAATCACACATGCGGTGGAGGAAATCCCAGAATTAGATTCTTGCAGGAAGGTTTAACAAGCCCATTTCGCATCAACAAACCACACTTACTGACATAAAAAAGAAAGAAACTAAAAAAAAGCCCAGGACAAGCATGTTGCATGTTGATGTTCGGGAATTAAACTACCTGTCACTATATCACATAAGTTGGAACTGCCATTTTATCTTTCACAAATGTAAAAATTCCAAGATTTTTTACTGCATTTTGACCAGTTTGGAGCCTTTAAAAAAGAAAAAAAAACTTGGTCTTCGATATGTTTTCAGACAAAAACTCGCACAGATAAGTTCAAAAATGTCATTAAAATTACACCGACAGTTTAATTCCATGTGTGTTTAATTCCATGTGTTTAAATCCTTGTGACGATGTGTACAACAGAGCTAAAACTCAAGAAAGATGATCCTGTGACAGGTAAGTGCTACATTGCCTTGGTATGAATAATGAATCAGGTGCAGTGGAACCGGATCCAGACCAAGATCAGACACGGTCCAACATGCAATGCAATGAACTCAGCTAAATTTCCCAGGACTTTGAGTTTGAAACACCCTCCACATATTTCCAATGTGACAGACATAAACATATAAACGGCATAACACATTTACATTTCAGTATTTTACTTTCAAGGCACTACGACTTATATCTAAATAATCATTCTTCAGAGAATTGGGAAAGTAGGAAAATATCTAGATACATCGTGTTGAAATAGAAAATAAGCTAATTGAGTCTGTTGAAGGTAAAAATAAGCTAACCAAGTGCATCTGGTGCATTCCAAACGACATATTTCTCCAACAATTTCATGTCGGAAGCTTTCAGGGCCTCTTCATCAAGGTTCTCTCGAACACTTCTGAGCTCTTTTGTAACTTCCTGGGAATTTGAATTTACAAAGAAAATAAAACGAGTTCGAACTTCTAAAATGAACAATAACACATTGCATCAATTGCCTGTGCCGTGATTAGGGACACTGTGAAAAGACCCAATTCAAAACAGGTGTAAAGGTGTTTGCGAAATACCGAGAAAATTGAAGAGAATTCATGGAAAAGTTATCTGAGTCCAAGGCAGAATAATTACACGTATATCAGCAAATATTCGCAAATAAACTCAATTTCAAAATGAACCCAAGAAAGTATTGGCCCTTCTCACATGGCAAACGATGAAACAGAACCTTTGATTGTTCAAGTTCAAGTTGTCCAGCAAGCCCCAGCTCTCGTGAGCCAGACGGTGGCAGCAAAAATTAAAAATAAAACGACATCAAGAATACAAGTGCCACGGAGTGGGCGAGCCAGAAAAAAATTAATAAATACATGGGAACACCAGACCAAGATTACAACGTAACACCAGACCACGTAACACGTCTCCGCTAGAACCCAGCAAGAGCGTCGTTCCTGGGACCCAAAAAAAAAAGAAAAGAAAATACAAAAACACAGAAAATGAAATGAAAAGTAGTTGGCTAGATCGCAAACAGTAGAGAAAAGAAATTAGTAGGGTTGAGGACAGGAACAAAGAGGTCTAGGACATCAGAAAAAGCAGGATTTCTGGCAGACAGCTAGACATCCTAAAGACGAAGAGGAAGAAATTTAGGATAGGACTGATACGAGTTTTAGGACAGCTAGAATAAAAGTGAAGGTCAAAGTTGCGATCTATAGAGGAAGAAAGTGAGCTGCTCGTCCTAGGGCCCCCGGCAGCAAGCAGGAACAGAAACCTTTGATTGTGTTTTAGAAATCAATTGATCAACCACCTCAAGGGCACATACTTGGGAAGGAAGGGCAGACACTTGCGAGGGTTACAAAACTTGATATCGATCTTACAGTGGTGTAAACAGATATCTTCGCCCCACGTGAGCTCAATTGCAGGGCCTTTTCTTTGGAGTAGCACTAAAAACCAATGCGAACGTGCCTAATTACACCGCTTATCGGGTACAACCGGGCCATTCTCAAATTTGCCAAGTTACCTAGTGCCTATGGCTGTTTGCCAAGAGGGTGCGGGCAAGAAATCTAAAAAATTTATAGTGCTTTTTTACCAGTTAACAGACGTTTGGCACTTTCGACAAATGCGCCAAGTGAGAAACAGAAATGCGCCAAATGAAAAACAGAAATGCGTCAAATGAGAAACAGAAATGCGCCAAATGAGAAACAGAAATGTGCCAAATGAGAAACAGAAATGTGCCAAATGAGAAAAAGAAATGCGCCAAATGAGAAACAGAAATGTGCCAAATGAGAAACATAAATGCACCAAATGAGAAACAGAAATGCGCCAAATGAGAAACAGAAATGTGCCAAAGAGAAACAGAAATGTGCCAAATGAGAAACAAAATGCGCCAAATGAGAAACAGTCTACAGTTGGTCAAACAATCGGCTGCTGCATTTGGAGTAATTGCTGGGATGCTTTATTGGCCAAAGAGATGTGCATTAAGTAGCAGATAAGGTTGACAACAGAATAAAGAACTCGATGGAAGATTTCGATGAGCTCGTCGATGACCAGTTGCCCAATGCCCGAATGAGAACCATTCTCCAGTTTTGTCAGTTATTTTTTGGATTGACTCTATTCGGAGGCGATGTTTCGGCCCCAGGTCTGGAGCCTTTTTCGAAACAAATGACACGGTATTCGCTGCTGCTTGTGTTTTGATCAGAAAAATGCAGTTTTGATCCGAAAAAATTATCAGAAAAATGGCAACATCTGCAGGTGCATTCAGGGTTGGTCCTGGTAGGTACCGGCCGGTTTTAACCACTGGTTTTAACCGGTTTTAACAAAACTGTTTCAGCCGGTCAAAACTGGTTAAAACCGGACAAAACTGGTCAAAACTGATAAAGAGTGAGGTTTGATGCAGAGAATGTCGCAATTATTGTTAATCGTTGTCATAGGATTCATCAGCTTTCATAAATATTGGTCCAGACCCCAAAAAAATTTGCACATTAATGGTAACCTAAATACAATAGGCCTATAATGACTAAAGAAAGGGAAACAATACGAGCATTGAAAGTCCAATGCACATGGAAATTTAATTGCAAATCTTCAGAAAAAATAGTATCAAGAAAAAGCAAGCTTGAATTTAGTTGATTGGATTCACACAATAAGCACTGCTTAGTGCTATCCCAAGCAGCCATGTTGTTGGTTGGTGCTTTGAAGTTGCATCACAGTGGTCGGTATGATTTTGCATTGCCTATTTGTTGCCAAACCGGTCTGTGGCTGGAATCAGTGTCATGCATGGCCATTGGCCAAATGTTCTTTAACATTTAGTGATGTTGTCCAGGGTGTGCAAGTCATGTCCCGCAAAAACCCATATCATTATTCATCATAATTTTCAACAAGACAGTGCAGTCAATAGCATAGCAATGACATCAACTTTTAGTTGCTTTTAAGCTGCGAGCAACAATTTGCTACAATCTCGTTGAAAAGGAAGCAAAGAGGCCTCTAATCGTTCGTATTTTGGCCTAGATAGGTAGGTAAATGCGACAGTCTCCGCACAACAATGGCTAAGGATCTGTTTATTTGTGCCAGATAAAACTTCTTCTGCGGGGGACGAAACATCACTTGTGGCCGTGGGTAAATTTACCAATGGTTATATCACCAGCACCGCTGTTTCTTTGTTACTCAACTATATTTCCCAGTTGGTGGTGCCATTAGGCAATTTTGCAAATCTTTTTTTTTTATACAGAGTGGAAAATTTGAAATCGAGCGGGCTTTTAATGATTCCAGATTTTCTGTTAACTTTCTACTTTCCATGAATGAAGATGCTTTGGCAGTTCTAGCTCTTGTTTTGGGGTTTTAACCAGTTTTGGCCGGTTTTAACCGGTTTCAACCAGTTTTGTCCACCGGCTCGGACAAAACCTATTTTTGCCGGACAGGCCCGGCCAAAACTCAACCCTGGGTGCATTTCTTGCTGTTGCTGGCACTCAGCTTCAACTTACTAGCCAGTTCACAGGAGAGGATGTGATGCAAATATTCAATATCTAATGCCTAATGTCATTGATTTTTCAAGTCCTTCTCTTTGAGAAATATGCAATAAAATGTAGAGTTGGCTACTAAATCAGAAGCTGAGTGCTGCCTAGTTAGTGTCAATGGAATTTCAGTGCTGATCCCGCACAATTTCATTTTAGACAGGACTTGCCCAACTGCCTTGCCATTGCGGAGTACTCCAGAAAATTGAATAGATGAGTTTAAGGTTTTGGTACCTGTAAGTGGCCAGCAGAGAGTAGATGCTTTTCGAAGTCAATCCTTGTTCTGGAAACGTAATCGCAGACACCGCAAGTGGGGTGCAGAAATTGCTTTAGTCTCTGAAAATGTAAGAAGACCTCGATTAGCAAATAAAAGCACATGTGGAGCAATAATTATTCGAATGCAAAAAGATCATCAAATATAAAAGGACTCGCAGTACGTTTTTCTTTCCTTTAAAGGACTTTTAGATTGTGAAATCCACATTCAGTTGAAATCAATTATGGGACATGGGAGTCTTTGCCACCTGGTCGAATTTTGTAAACCTACTGAGAGCCAAAGTAGACAAGAAAAGGGGCATCTATTCACCCCACAAACATCTTGCCAACATGCTTTAGCCCGTAAGCTCTGAGGCTGAAATTTTTTATTTACTTGCTTGGGACCTGCAGTGAAGTTATTTGGCCAGTTTTTTTTTATTCAAAGCATTGCAGTTTAATTCAATATTGCGGCACACAATTTCACCAAACCAGGCTCTAATGAGTGCAACATTCAATGCGATGGGACTTTGCCAGCTTTGAGGGCAACTCTGGATATCTTTGGAAACTTGGAAGGAAAATCACTGGAATCGTTTTACCCCCAAATCACACACTTTTTCCAGCCTTCATTTTAAAAGCTGTCCAGCTCCGAAAGTTGTTTGAAATGAAAAACTCATCTTGCAGGGTTGCTACCAATTTCCAGAAAGAAATTTCCCCAGTCAGTTGACCAGGGCTATCTATTTAAATTTTACAGGGTTGTGGATGTCAAAACTCAAAAGAGGCCGGGTGCCGTCGTGTGGCAACCATTGAACCAGGGGGGGTCTAGGTAGGAGTCACCAGTGGGCATCGAAGGGGTGATGTGCCACTTTGGCTGGAGTCTCAGAACCTTGACCCTAACAAAGTTCAAGCTGTCAATAAAGAAATGAAAGTGGCTCAAGGGGAAGCCTAGTTTTTTGCAAAAAAAAAAAAAATGAAAAATTGTTCTTTTTTCTTGAATATGTGGGACCATGTGTGCTGAAATCTCTAAATTCTGATGGCGAAAACCAATTGAAACGAACAAATTTCATAGAAAAAATAGCATGTATAAGATGGCATGTTTTTACCGCTTGCGGTTATTCGGGCAGAGAAATGAAAATGTTATCGATTCCTTATGCCATTTTTCTCAAGTTTTTGTTTTTTGAGCTTTATATTTTTGTATTCCGCCCCACATACCTATGCTAAGACATTTTCATGTGATCTTGTCCATATTTGGTGTACTGTATTAGTGTATTCGTACGTAAAAATAACTGTTCTAAAACGATTGACAAGACCAGATTTGAGAATTTTGGCTCCATAGGTTAACGATTGTCAGGTTCAGGGAGAAGAGCAAAAAATTTACCACTTTTATAGCGGTAAATCACCACCACACAATTCTGGGGTCAAAAACAAAAGAAAAAAGAGTCCCGTAAAAATTTAAACTTGGTTTTTTACCCCTAAAACTTGAATTTGGCTGCTCTTGTATGGGTTGTTGTCACTGTGCACGGGACGGAACATCACCTTATCATCCTAAAATGGATGCTGTGGCCAAACCAGATGAGCTCCAGTGTTCACATTTTGCACAAAAGTTGTCTTGATTGGTTGAAAGAGTGTCCAAAATTTGAATAAAATCGGACAAAAATAGAAAAAAAGTTTGCTGAAACCAGGTAACCCCTTAATTTTCATAATCACTTCATACCCATACAAACTTATACATGTGGAAAAGCTTGAACGGGTTCAGAGAAGGGCAGCACATTTTGTGTAAGGTAGCGGTAGAACTCCTTTTCACACAGTGTGTCCTCCATCCTGTCTGATCTTGGGTGGATATCGCTCGATCAACCCAGGAGGTCATCCCGTCTTGTGGGTCTTTTTCAGGGATTAAATCATTTTGAAGTGTGGTCTCGCGTTAAGGAATGGCAAAAACCTCCTGCTAAAAAGGAAGACATGATCATGCTTTCAAATTACGCTGCAAAGCAGTTTTTAAAGATGTGGCTCTCAAGCTACTTGTTTGTTAATTTTTGCAGGACTGTATCCAAGCAAATTAAATTTAAAATAAATAAAAATAAAAAATAAATAAACTTCAAACCTGATGCTGAAGCCCATCACGGTGCCCATTCAGGCTACCTGAGAAGGCAGTTCTACAGATCTCACACCTCTTTCTCTGCCTGAAAACCTTTTTCTTCTCCTGGATGAGATCAACTTCAGATAAGAAAATATCTTCTTCAATCTATATCAAGCATGAAAAATTTTATCTTGATTGTAGAAGTAAGGTTACTTAGACTTTTAAGCTTGAGAGAGAAAGATCAGAAAATTGATAAAAAAAAAAAAATACAAAAAATTCAAATGAGAAACAGTGGAAAAATGCATTTCTGCAACGGAATATCTCTTGGGTCAGAAAAATGCAAATATCACAGGATATTTCAAGGAGGTAGTCGCCTTGCTAAGACCTTGCTCCGAAATCAGTTTCTCTACATGATATTTCCTGACGTACGTACTCATGAAGAGCTCCATAACACAATTGATAAACAAACAAACATGCAGACTGGGATACATCAGAAAGCAATATTAGATAGGAGATTGCATTTTAAAAATCCTCATGTGAAAAAACACTCAATATTGTTCTTTGTATTTTCGTCTCCATTTCATACAATTTGATTTTCCAACTTTTATGTGATTCAGGTCACAAAAATGAAAACATTTTTTTTTTTCTTTTTTAAATGTGATAGAAAAGTTGAAAGGTTTCGAAAATAATTGATCATGTAAAAGCAGGAATATTAAAGAGATACTGATCAGGCTTAACAAACCCTCGATTCCTTCCTCAACAGCATCAACTTCTGCTCATTATAGGCCTCTTTCTTTAAACATAACTTGTGGTGAGACTGTCCACGGATATGAATATCAAAGCTCTGGAAATGAATGTTGATAGGAAAAAAGATATGTTACCGACGGAATTGTTACGAGCGATGTAAAATCTAGACAACTGAGGTGCCATAATTCCAGTGAGGACCTAAATTTATGCCCCAAGAAAACTTATCCAGACTTGCACAGATTGAAATGGAGTTCATCAAGCTGCTTCAGCATGGGGACAGGACGGAGCAATATGGTGGGATTTACAACAGTTATTTCCTTTTTTAAGTAGGCTCTTCTAATCAAAGCAAGAGGTGTAGGGCAACCAGATGGTGCACTTTGGCATTACTTTGGAAAATTGGTTAAGTTTGCAGGATTAAAAGGTGAATCACATTCATGATTCCAACAAACAGCCTGACCATGAGAACTTTCTTAATTCTCTGTGGCCAAATGCATCTTGTATTTTGATTTAAGCTTCCAATTTTTTACGTGAAAACAAATGATCTAACCCTCTCTCCCACTCAATCTAAAAATGCAACCGTCCACAAAATCAACCGCGCTCTGGAGCTGAATCTGGTTGGCCCCAACAACAAACCAAACCAGTCCCCACTTCACAGAAATTGCACCTTGATAAAAGCAGAAGGAGAACAATAAAAGGAAGTATTGACAGGAACTGTTCAAGAAAAGCTGAAAAGAACAATGAATGGGCAAAAAAAATCCCAAACTATTTGACTTACCACATATCCAGCAAAACGCTTTTTGCATATGTGGCAATACAACAAAATTGTAGGAATGCCTTCAAAACGTTTCATGACATCCGCTCTCTAAAAGATAAAGATAAAAACAATGCACTATTTTCAGTTAAAAAAAAAACAGTGGTTCGTCCTCAATCCCCAACTATACTTAGAAAAAAACTACGGGTACCACAATAGGATAATGAAATCCTACACAAGCTTTCTCAGGTTTGTGATTTCTGAGCATTGTAAAAATGCAAAACAAAAAACACTGCACTGGAAGATAAATTTCCGGCAGTCAGACAAAATATCTGTCCAGTAAGGCGAGATTCCGAAAATCGCTCTACAACACAACCTCACATTGTATCTCTTGGATAATAGCAAGTTTCAAGATGAAATTCAAACCAGACAATCACATCTTTCACTGACACACAGATTTTATGGTTCCATGAGGCAAGCCTGACACCGATTAGCGATTTATAGGCTAAATTTCATTTTCCAACACCGTGCGCCAGCAGTATATATAAATGCCCAAGGGCAAAGAAACCTTGCCCTGCGTTCTCAGGAAGAGTTATGCATTGAAATTGTGATAAATGTGTGAGATCATGAAGGAAAAATTTTGTTTGGTTGACTACTTGATATGAAATTTTACTCGTCCATGACTTTGTCATACACGATGAAACTTCATGAGGACGAAACACTCTGTTGCATATTCTCTGGCAAATAGTCTACTACAGGGGCTCCAGGTGGAGTATCGAAAGCTGCTGTTGCATGAAATTATTTGCATTTATTTGTATTTGTATTTGAAATTTGCGATATAAATGCAAATATAACACACATGCACGTGAAAACCAGTCAAGGATCGCAAAAACATATGAACAGGACAACGTAATGGACCATTAATAAGAAAAATAGGAGAGAAACAAAGTTAAAAGAAAAAACAATGACAGATTAAAGTCAAAATGGGGAGAGTTTGAAAAAGAAGCGTTTAACTCAAGTTTAACTCAAGGAGCGGTCAAATTTCTAATCAAGTTAGAGTCCTTGGGGAGAGAATTCCATTCCCGAAGGGTTTTAGGGAAAAAAGAATGAAAGTGTGTTTAATTTTATAGTAGGAACCAAAATTTGTTGGTGTGGGAGCGGCTGCTATTGAACTGGCTTGCTCGAATTTCATCTGGAAGAGGGATGATCAGGGAACCCCCGAGGATTTTCTTCAAAGTGTAAAGGCGTCTTTCCGACCTTCTAACAAACAGAGGTGAGAGGCCGAGCCCACTAAGCATAGCCGTTACACTGGATGTGTAACCGTAGTCGTTCATGATGAACCGGGCCGCACTTCTCTGCACCTTTCCAAGAGCATCAATGTGACTCACAAGAAAGGGATCCCAGGCACAGCACCCATATTCCAGAATGGGCAGAACAGACGTTTTGTACGCCATCAACTTGATACTTTTTTCTGCGTGAGACAGATTGCGCCGGATTACTCTCAAAGCGGCCTTGTTAACAACTGAACTGATATGCTCACCCCAGTTCAGAGTGCTAGACAGTGTTACTCCGAGATATTTGAAAGAGGACACATTGCGGATGGGTGTCCCACCCAGCGAATAAGTTTGTCTAGGCATTTGTATGCCAGACCTGACGGACCTAAGGAAAGTCATAGAAGCGCACTTCCCGACATTTATTTTCATCTTCCACTTCCGGCACCAAGTCTGAATTTTATTGAGGTCAGATTGCAAAATGTCTTGGGACTCAGGACCAACAAAAGGACAATAAATAACTAGATCATCCGCGAAAAGCCTTGCAGAACAGCACAGGTCAATCAAAATATCATTGATAAAAAATAATAAAAGCAGTTATCAGCAGGGGATGGAATTCAGAAAGATGCAGATGATCAAATCAACGTATCCAGTCTTGTGCATGCAGAGGTGGCCACATTCACGATATTTTATGGATAATTTTTCACATTGTTGGCCCATGGGGCATTCCCAAAGTCTTTGCAACTGCCCTGCATTATGGCAAATTCTCACAAGTATTCTTATCAACAGTGCCAGGGAAAGGTCAGCTCATTACGTAGCAATGCTTGAGATTTCAAGAATTTCGGCCAACTAGCTTTGTCCCAGTTGGCATTTTCACGGCCTGTATATTCTGCTGTGGTCGAAAATAATGGGATACAGCTGTGTCTTCACACTGCATTTTCGAGGCACGCAGTTTGGTGAAAATGCAGCCAAAATCCATGCATATTTGCCCTTTGGCACAAACTTGGCTGTGATTCGGCTCACATGGCAATGCTTCAAATTGGATAAGTGATTTCAAAGCTGAAAAAACCAGCATCAAAGATGCCCCTTATCATTCGGGGTGTTCAAAAATGACAGAACGGGCCCAAACATCTGGTTCATTTTCTACAACTATCCGAGCCTGTTAATAATCAGCGTTCATCCCCAAGGTTCTTTGCCCTTGGCAAAATACTGCTTGGAAACAATTCTTTCCAACCTGTCAAAGAAATCAAACATTAACAGCCACGTAAATCACTGATTTTGCAGGACAATTTGTTCATCCTCAAAACATGACAAGCTTATGTCTCTTTAGCTGAAAATACACACCTTATCAAAAAGTCTTCGAACATGGAAGTTCATAATTAACTCAGGTGCCATTTAGAATCAATGGCAGCATGCGCCACAAAACATCATGACGCTTGTGTGAGGCGTGGAGTTGCACCAAGCCCTGTTGAAATTAGATGGCCCCTATAAAAACATTCCTTAAATAATCGCCTACATTCAAGGACTTTTGATAAGCTCCGTATAGTCCAAGAGTGAGTGGCACTATCCACCTAATTCTCCTTTTTGTCACTTGGGATTTCTGGTTTATTCCTGAAAATCAAAAAGTCTGTCACCAGAAAGTCATTTTGTTGATTGCTCAGCATTGCAAAATATTTAATTTAGGGCAGAAAAACGTTGCTCAACAAAGCACCAAGAAACGCTTAAGTGGGTGATTCTGTTGCAACTTTGTGTGGATGTCAAGGGAGAGTACCATGAAGGATTTCAATAGGAATAAAGTAAAAGTTTGACAAAATGCAGGCTGGTTGCAAAGCCTTTCGGAAGATCCTATGCACCACACAGAACCTTTTCGAACCGATCACTCTGCCTCTCTTACCTTGAGAAAATAATTCCCATCTAGCACATTTTCCCCTTTGCATAGGAAGATGATAACGGTAGACACCACCTGATAAAACATTTATGAACACCCTGTCCGAAGAATAGAACTCAAGTAGTTGCAGTGCAGTGCAACCCTTCAGCTACATCTGTGTGCCAAAAATTACCTCCGAATAACTCCATCTGGCAAAACCGGGAGAGATTCTGTTAGCCAATAGTCAGGATGGTAATTTGCACTTAAAACTAGAGTGTGGACATGGTGAGCCATTATTTCTGATTTTTTGATGAGATGGTGATTTATTTCCGATCCCGGGCTTGGAAAAAAACCCTCTTTTCTGGACCAGCCTGTATGATGCATCAGTCTACATACTCACCCTTTCTCGTTCAATCTTCCGAGCACGTTTGTCCTGTTCTTTCCTGAAAAATAAAACAAATTAAAAAAAAATTAAGTCAAAGCTTGGTGAAATAAAATCCAAAACATTCCACGCCGCTTACCCTTATTTTTTGTTGCAGACATTGGTGCGTAAAGCATTGAGTAGATCAGGACACAATTTTGTTGTGTTGCACGGATTCCAACTGTTCATGAAAGTAATCCTTTCTATCATCTCCTCCTTTACAGACTCCCCCTATCACAGCGCAGTGTGGCATTTTTATGACATTTGGAGCTGACAACCACCGCAAAAGGAATTCACTGCCATATCAAGCTAGTTCGCAATGTGAATTATCGTGTGACATGTTTATGCACATGGCCTTGTGGAGCGGAGTGCCACTGAATAGTTGGAGGGATGGGATAGCAACCTGGTATTTTGCCAAAGTCATTGCTTCATGAAGAAAATTACTCAGAAAGAAACTTTGTTCCTTGGAAGACGGACCGCTCCTAATGGAGCATCTTTGCCAATCCCAAGCAACCAAGTGTGCTAAAGGATTTTGGATTCCGATTAATTTGGCCCATCGTTGAATTTTGATGATTCATTTTTATTTTGGCTGCTAATCGCATTTTCATAAAATTTTGAATGATCAAGTCATGGGACGTTTGCATTATTCTACATAGAAACTGAATGATGAAACGAGTGTCATTGAACATTTGGGAGGGACATGAAATTTGTCAAGGATTTTTAAAGCAAATAACTCGGTCAAAAATCAATGTTTTTCAATTTTTTGGGCCAGTTCAGTTTCAGTTTGGATTTTCAGGGCCAACAACATAGAGGCTATCACCATAAAGTAGGTATCAAGAACAGCAAAACAATTACGGTGTACTGGTACGCATACCCGGTTTGTGGTGTATCGGTTAGACCTTTGCTTATGATAACATAAGCTTTAATGAATTACTAACAAGTCATAAGTAGGTTGTAGTTTAAGATACTATGTGGTTCGGGTATTGCAACACAAAGACACTGTAATGGCTTGAAACATGAAACCATTTGTGATTGGTCCGTACGAATGGCATGGCACAACTCTTGTACCATTCTCAGATGTCAATTTCGTCAAGTTTACCAAAACAGATGCGGATTAAAATGAAGGTACATTTCCTGCTACATAATGAACGGCCGACAATGTGCCATGCGAGCGACCATTGCCTCAAGAATTCTCTCCATATTGCCTTTCTGGAGCCAAGCACAAATAAAGGCAGATACACTGTTTTCAGCCAAAATCCTCAGCGGTTGTGAAAAGGAAGGTGTCCCTGGTGGATCCTTCACTAGCACTTCGAAACTTTAAAGTGTCTGAGGACATCAATCACTCAGTTCTTAATTATTTTATTTAAGCTCAATCAAGTTCACCGAAAGGACAAGGTCTGTCATCAGTTCAATATTGCTAATCGTTTGTAACTGATGTTTTCTATGCTTGTGCTTCAGAATACTGAAAAAGTGTCTGTGATTGTCTAACATATCATTCGTGAAGGATAAAAATAAATAGTTTTCACAACATAAAACGCATGGGCAACAGAAAAAACATTGCACTGCAGATCTAAAGCAAATGCAGTTCCAACAAAAACAGCATCATCCGTATCAAGATGACGTGGAGGCTGTTCCAGTCGGATGGCACAGCAGACCGCCTTGGGCCTTACCTTAGCTTTTGACGCTGTGCATCTCTCTCAGCTCTGGCTTTCTCATCTTCAGGCTTTTTACCTGCCTTGTCATCAGCCCTTTTCACACCCTTATCTTCGGCACGTTTACCGGAGGAGGAGTGTCGTTCGGCAATTCTCCTCTCTGACTCATGCTTCCAATCTCTTCTTGGTGGGCTTCTGTGGTGGCGACGGAATGAAGATGACCTCTGATCGATCGCTGATCCTGCAACACGACTTCCACCACTCTGTGTGTGTGTGGAAACAACAGCAAGTATAAGGGTGGATGAAAAATTAACTTTTAGACATCGGGCCAAGGTTCGAAGGACAGCTGACAATGCCAGACCATGTCCAATCTTCCTTGAAGATCAACTGACCACCGATCATGAACCAGTTATGATCAGGGTGAAGGGACAATTCCGTTGTGGGTGAACAGAAAACCGGACAGCAAAATGTTGTACCATGATGGAAACAATGTGGGGGGATCAATGTTGGGCTCTGCTACAGTGGGAAAGGGCCCTTATGGCCATACGATCGAATTTCGGTTGGAAGAAGCAGCAAATATTTCATGGGAAGCCAGGTCATAATGATCTGGGGTGTCACCATTCTCGCCGACCAGAACATGTTTGGAAGAGGTGATGTGGATAATCCGGTACCGAATGCAATTCAAAACGATGTAGGATATAAACAGTGTGTCCAAATGTGTGTGAATGGGGGCTGGACATGGGCATAACGTGTATCAACCGAAGTGACCAAATGTGAGTGGGTAGGATATGGGCGCAACATGTATCAACCGAAGTGAACGCGATTTCTCTGAGATGGGCAGAAGAACTTACAATCCTCTTCACGTGATCGAGTGCAGCAGCATGTTTAAGACCGACGAATTGCAAATCCTCACGATTCCAGATGAGAATTCGGCTGGAAAATGCACCTGCCAAAATGCCATCTGACACGCCATCTGAAAACCCTCCTAAAATGCACCGCAGTTATTTCAAGTTAAGCACTCTCAAATTCTGCAGCAATTCAAAATTCTTACCAGTCTTCTATCATATTGATCATACCGACCTCTCTTTGCTGGGAATGGTTCCCTTCTTGGAATATTCATGAGTGGCTGCAACAAAAATATTGTAACAAAAACACAATTCAGGTCACTGTAAATGGATTGCTGGGCAAATTTCCCTTTGCAGTAAAACTCTTCAGTCAATGAAACAGGGTGCTTGTAAACACGCAATCACTTCTTGTTTTTTTTTTTCAGATGTGATGTGCTATCTTTTTCCATAAACTGGAACAAGGTGTTGATGGCACTCATTGAAGCTGCAGTTGCGGCATGTTTAGTTCCATATTTGGGGGGTGATGGATCTGCAAATTTTGCGGAAGGACGCTTCGAGCTCAACCATGACAGCAATTCCATTTTATTTCAAGCAATCTGCACTCAGATCTGAAAATCCTCTGCCTCAAAACAGAATTGAGGGTCTTTGAGAGTGACAGGATGCAGTAGACACAAACTGACATCCTGCCGAGTACAAAACCTTCCCCATGACAGCAGTGTTGTGCTTCACACTTGCAATGTCTTCACCACAATTCGAATCAAGATGAGAACTTGGTACCAGATGGAACCTATTCTAAAACCTTTTTCAGGTACACAAATAACATAGAAGTTGTTACCGAAACAGCATCTAACAGTTTTGTCATTTTTATTGGATGCATTTACTTTGTTTAGCAAGCGAGGACCAGGCTCAATTTAATCGCCGAATTCAAGCCAAGTTACTAACAGTCTGATTGCATTACTATGTCGTTATTTCTGCAGAGTGCAGGGTGTTTGTAAACAAAGTACAAAACTTTGACCCTGCTTATGACCAACTCCTGTTTCTGGATGGGTCAGCTTTTACTGCCTGCTTTGCATGTCCTTTAAGGTTATGTTGTTGACCCAGATGGCTTTTTTTAGGCACATCCAAGTCTGGTTTTTTTTTCTTCTTATTTTACAGGTGAC
>JASGXE010006580.1:0-27399 GCA_030068105.1 Sinentomon sp. SZTP_YWyxl
GCAAGAAAAAGAAGTTCGTGTGGAGTCAAGAAGCAGAGAAGGCTTTCAATGAGTCAAGGCTATCCCTGAGAGCTCAAAGACTTTCCTTGTAAATATTTACTTGCCTTTGCCTGACAGGAAGTATAGGCTAACCACCGATGCCTCGACTTTAGCTGTGGCTGCCTTGTTGTCTCAAGTTGATGAGGAGGGAAATGAGTATCCGGTGGCTCTTTACAGCAGATGCCTTAGAGGCTATCAAAGAAACTGTTCAGTTGTGGCCGAACTTTGTGCTGTAGTACTTATGGTTGATAAGTCTAGCACATATCTGGAGGGTCAACCGTTTGTTGTCAGAACTGATAACAGTGCCCTAACTCACATGTCAAGTTTTTAGCAAAATCGAGGCAAGCTTGGCAGGTGGTGCTTGTTTTTGGCAGGCTTTGGATTTGATACCAACTTTTGAGCATCCGGGGAGAGGATCCCTTCAAATTTTTGGGGGATTGTTTTAATGTGTTGAAATTGTTTTATTTTTGAATGAATGAACTTGTATTTGAGGGGATTTCCCCTTATCATACACAACATACACAAAAATGTTACAGTTCAATGATTAAACAGATCAAGAGCAGGTAAGAAGTGGGAATAAAGTGGTTGTGCAAATCGTGAAAACTGGTTAACCAAAATTTACTATGATGACAGAAAGCTGCCTACGGAGCTCCCAATGAGGGGAAAGTGAAGGTGCGAAAAAAAGTGCAGAGAGCCTGCGCCGAAGAATAGGCACAGATATCGGTGGTTGAAGCACCTTGGGAGGAGAGAGTTCCAAGTACTTATTGCTTTCCCTAGGAAAGATGACTTGCCAAATTCTCTCTTGAAATATAACGGCCTCCTTTGAAGGCATGGTCATTTTTTCCCGAAGAACGCAGGCAGCAGAATATACTTTGAGAGCTCTTTCCGCCTCCAGATTCGCAAAGCACTCTAAAAAAACATAACATGCTCTGGATCTTTTCCGATCAGCCAGTAGCCCCCACCCAAGCTAGCAATAATGGCAGAAACGCGCTCTTTTTTTATAGTCCCCGAAAACAAAGCGAGCAGCCTGCCGCTGAACTCGCTCCAAAGCACCAGATGTATCGACAATGTGGATCCCAAGCCGTGCATGCATATTCCAAAATTGGCCTTACGAGCGATAGATATGCACGCTCGCGAATTTTGCTGGAAAGGATGGTGAATGGAAAGGATGGTGAATTTTGTTTGAGAGGATGGTGTGAGTAGGAGGTTGGTATAGGCAGGTTTTTATTGCTATGTTATCTTACGTTGCTAATTTCAGAGTTTAGTTGTAACTGTAAATTCATCACAATGTAAAGTGAGATGACTTGATAGAACAAAGATTGATGAGAGAATGAGTTAGTTAGTTAGTTAGTTTCGTTAGTTATTGTTTATCTGTTTGTTGCTGGTCCTCTTGGTGCCTGTTAAAATGAATTTTTAAATTTGTGCATGTGGCTGCAGCCCGATTTTCGAAACATGTTTCAAAAATCGAGGTTTCGGTTGAGGTGTCATTCCTTCTTGCTTTTCCTTGGCTCGTTTAACACCTGTTTCCCACTTTTGGTGTTGATTGGTCGGATCATTGGGAGAAAGCCTATCAAACCCGAACCCTGAATCCATATTACCATTCTCTATAGGCTGATTCGTTTTGGATCTCTTGAATCGAGAATTTATGATCGTAATTGATGTTGCCTGCGTTGCTTTCTTTGCTTTGATATATTTCCCTAAGAAGGTCATCTGAGGGAAATTTGGCAGAAAAACACTCGAAACTACAAGAGCGAAGCCACAGTCCATACAACAGCAGAAATTCCGAGGGGATATCAGTTGAGCAACCGGGGAGAGGATCCCTTCATTAAAACAATCCCCCAAAACAATCCATTATTAAAGCGATGATTCTTATTATTACCTGCAAATTATCAGAAAGTTATTGGAGAACGAGTTTTCTCAACAATTTCAAATACAAGATTTTGGCAACACAAACAAAAACTGTATTCTGCTATACAGACCGCATAGAGAATTAGTTGGGAAATGAGAATAAAAAAATGTTTCTTTCTTGGAAGACAAATGTCATAAAAAAGGAAACCGTTGTTTAAAATTCTTTCAGGCTCTCAGAGTGAATGAGTTTTCTCCAATTTCAGATAAAAGAGTGGCTTAAAAACAGCTAAAATCCGCCTGATACCCGCAGAGGGTAAGTTGCTAAATACGAGTAAGTGCTAAAATACTTTTGAAATAGAAAGGCGCCTCAAAAAAGGTAAGAAAAAGTATACTCACAAGAAAATTGGAGTTTGCGGAGCCCCGTATCTCCCCGCCGCAAATTTCATGCGCAGATATTTGTTCGACCTCTTCACAGAGAAAAATCTAAATGTTATTTCAACTATTTTTGACAAGTTGAAGTATATTTCTTGCGGCAACCCCGTTTGGTGTTTGCCTCAACCACAAAAAGGTTGAATTCAACGATTGTGCGTGTTTGACACAACCAA
Organism: Sinentomon sp. SZTP_YWyxl; assembly: GCA_030068105.1. Taxonomy (NCBI): domain Eukaryota; kingdom Metazoa; phylum Arthropoda; class Protura; order Sinentomata; family Sinentomidae; genus Sinentomon; species Sinentomon sp. SZTP_YWyxl. The sequence continues at coordinate 2,493 of JASGXE010006580.1, forward strand.
ACGTTTTTGTTGGGTTGGCAAACAAAATGGGGTTGGCGCAACACAAACGGAAGTGGTTTCGCGATGATTGTGAGGCCTCTGGTGACGGAATATCGAATTTTTTCTTTCCTTGCACCTGGTTTTCGCCATTTTGTTTCGCGGAATTTTCTATCGCTTGATCTAGATACGCCGGATTTTGTTGGTTCTTTCATCTCGATTTGTGGCCGAATTTTGCATTTTTCATGATATCTTATTTTTTAATGTGAAAATCTATTGGAGACAAGCAGGTATAGGCCCTATCCAAGCTTTTTTATCCTTATCTTTCATCGGAAGAGTTAGGCCACTGGAAAGACAGTCACTGCTGCAGCACAGCGACCACTTTCAAGGTGGTGTTGGTACAGGAACTTTTTTGGTTGCTGCAACTATTTTTTACTGTTGTCGCAACACAATTTTTGCAGTTCGGACAGCCAATTTGGTAACTATTTTTCCAGCTATGACAACCCTATGGTTTGCAACAAACTGGCGCTCAAACTTAGTGTGGCAACTCATTTTTGTGTTGTCACAACAAATCATTTTCTCTATGTTCAGAGGAGCATCTTCTTGTTATAGCCCAAGTCGCAAACGAGCACTTTTTCAGACAAGCCGATGTGTTCTCAGGCTTAAATGTTTCGTTGAAAATTTATTCACAGGATTAAACGAGCTTATAATTGAGGACTCGGCCGCCAAAAGTTCCGACAGAATTGTGTGGATCGACAGCACGGCTGTTTTTAATAACTTATTTGAAGAGACCGGCTTGCATTGAACCATTTTCTGTGTTCGCAGTCCCATCGCATACCAATTTGCGTGTTTACTGTTTCGTCATGCTGAAGATTTTTTTTAAGAATCTAAGTACCTGAGCCGGCGCAGCCGGCTAGTTGCCATCAAACTACGCGAAACCGCATTCTTTTAAACTTTCGAACAACTGAAAAGCTGGATCTGTTGACCCTACAAAAATACAGACTACCAAACGTTTTCGAACATTGGAGACATTTTAATGGCATAACTTATATTTCAACACGGCCTGATGCAACTTCACGCCTTACACATGCGCGTCATAATGTCTTGAGGCGAATGTTTGTCATGATTTTAAGAGTTGAGCTCGCATGTTCGAAGACTTTTGGTACGTTTTGGAAATTCGAGCAATAAGGAACCAAGGAGGCCTAGGCACTGGTGCGTTTGGTGGCCCCCGAGCTAAGACCACCATACACTGGGGTGAGCTATCGCACGCGTATGTTTCCGAATGCCTTTGGGACATGGTGAACCGCCAAAAGGCACAGCATTGAAGTCGCGCAAACAAGAATGTACCTGTTGCAATATCCGCACACAATATGCTTCATCTACCTGCGGGTAGGTTGCTCTGGATGCGGGACTACCACTTGTTTTTTCCGAGCCTCGTGATTTCTGGGACCGTTTCATGTATGAGTATGTGCCTGCAACTTGCGTGGAGAACGTTGAGAGGCGGAAATTACACAAATTGTGCAACACACGGCTGCTTTTATCTTACTTGACACCCTCGTGTCTTGTGAACCGATGTGTCTGTGTGCACCCCATAGCGACACCAATTTGCGTGTTTCACATGGAATGTTCAGATGGCAATCTAAATTTCAAAACCTGAAATGCATTACAGAATTACAGACCTGAGCCGAATGCAGCGGCAAGTTGCCATCAAAACTATCGCTTTCGAAGACCCATTACTTTTACAACTTTCGAACAACTCTGACAAAGCTGACCTCTGTGGTGGCCCTACAAAAATACATTGGATACCAAACTGCCTTTTCGAACATGCCAGACATTAAGGCATTAAACTATATGTTCAACAAATGTAGCCTGATGCAACCTTCACGCCTTACAATGAGCTTCATAATGTTTGTTGTGCGATAAATCCCTTTGTCATTTTTAAGAGTTGAGTAACGCAGTTCGAAGTTTTGGTCGCCTTGAACTTGCGGGCCACAAAGACCAGATGCGAGGCCTAACTCACCTTCTCGTATATCATGAATATCACTTTCAGCGTCACTGCCAATGTCTCCTCTCCTACAGCTGAGGTCATGCGGGAGGTCAGGCGGTGGGCTCGATGCCGGAGATGGTGACCTACTGCAGGAGGCAGCACGACCTCCGTTTATGTGACGACCTTCTCCATGCGAGGTTATTGAAATGTCTGAGGTCACTGACTCCGGTGAACGCGGGGACGGAACTGACCTGGACAGGATGTCGGTGATCAGGAACTTCGGCCTGGGCATCTGCGCAACGTGGTGATGACCGCCGATTGCGCTGACCAGGCCTTCCCTAGCGGCACTGTTCATCAGTAGGGCAGCACTGGTTAGGCTATGGCCAAGAAGGCTGATCTGACTGGCACTGCCGCCAGGGATCATGCTGGTCGGAACAACGCTGTCGATTCCGCCGTACGGGTTGACCCGGTCATCATGGTCCGATTCGCGCGGAGTCAATGTCATGCTGGTCCGCGCAAGCACGTCCACTGTCATAGCCGGCCGCGTCAAACTGGACGGCGTGGTTGGTTGGTGATTGGAAACCTCTTCCTGGCGAAATCGGACGGATTTTTTGTAAATCGCAATGAAGGAGCGGAGCTCGATCACAATTCTTTCCCACCACAGCGAGTATAGGATGTGTTGAAAAACAATTTTCTCAGGCAACACTTCTGTCGCCAACTAATCTCGTGTGCGCGACACCCACAGGCCTTTTTGGCCTTCCGAGTAAGCAAGGTATTCTCAACGATCTGCACGGAACCTCGTGGTGTTGTCCGAAAATCTATCCACCCTTCGAAAATCTGTCTGCTTTTCGGCGCAACACAGTGCGTTGTGCTGCGTCCACGCTCAACTTCCAGCTGGTATCTGAAGTGCCATCTGAAGCCTGATCGGTGGTTCCCGTGGTTCCGATTTGCCTGCCACAGTTTTGCAAACGGATTTCCAGTGGCGAACTGCTGCTCGTTGAGGAGGCGAACTGGCGTTGCTGATCGTATGCCGCCGCCGTTTCTTCGAAGCCAAACCGAAACACGACTCTCCCTTTCCCAGATTGATGAAAAGGCGATTATGCCCGTGTATTAATTCAGAGCCAAATTAGATATAGCGATAAAAATGTAATTGGCCGCGGATTTCGACGTTTGAAGTGGCGGTCTCTCGCCCCAATTCCTGTCCCCTTCTCTTCCTTTGAAATTCAACGCCTGCTCGCAACTGCACCGCCTAGCAGACGCCGCGTCAGCCCCAGCGTCAGCCATGCTTCAGTTTTCCCTGGACATTTACAGCCGCTTTAGATATGATATTGGACTGTAAATGTAAAATGTAAATGCAGTAAAGAGATGTTTCCACCCAGACAAACGGCCAATCACGTCTCTGTTAATCGCTTGATGGAGGGACTCGTCGCGCCTTCGCGAGATTGCGTCATTTTTGAGGGACCGCCTCTCTGAACTGCCATTGGCGAGTGCTTTCACCTTCCACGCCGCCGGAGTTCTAGCGCCAGCCCGGCCTCGGTGGCGGTGGCGGTGGCAATCAGGGGAACGCCAGTGCTTTTGACGAGTGCCGCGCCACAAAAAGCCAGTGCTGCGGTGAGATTTCTGTTATCAAAAGTGTAAAAGTTGTTCTGGAGGGGTCAATCGAACTTGATTGCTGTGCCCAGCAGGTTTCAAGAGCCCTACACACTGCTCCCGAAGAGCCGCAGCCATCATTCAGTTTCAATCTGTTTCATTAAGGGCGACAAATCAGTTTTCAGATGCGGAAAGTGATAAGCTCATTCATGGGCTCTTTCTCAGTAAAAAGGAGGGCCACTTGTCCGACTCGCTTGTTACAGGGGCACAGATGAGGAGGCCTTTTATGGACTGAACCAAGGAGTCTGTCAACCTCTCCCTCCCAGCCCCAACATGGGCCTTCACATTTTGCAGGGATATTGTTTTCAATACCTCGAAACTGTCTAAACATAACATTACAGACCTTTTTCTGGATTCCGCTTCGAAAAGTGCAAAATTGCATGCAAAAGGTGTCAATTATTTGTGGTCGACCCAAGAAGCAGACCCATCGTGCCATAACCAACCTGAACCGCCAATTAAAAATATTTTCCACGGAAAACCACTCGTACTTACAGGTGCCTATCATAGGACGAGTGTTGCTGCCAAATTGCGGAGACCAAAAGATAATTTTCCGTGTTGAAATCGGTGCAATTTGTTTGAGACCCTAACTCGTTAGAGGAATGCTCTTTGACCAATCTGGGAAACTTTTGCAGCTTATTCGCAAGAAAGTGTTAATTTTGCAGTGGGCGAGTTCAAACTGCCGTCTGGCTCTCGCGCATATTTCTGCATATTCATTATTGGCTGGATCGCATTCTTTTGCCATTAAAGGGACCATCAATGCAGTGCCTTTTCTGGCGGGCAGTATCAATAATCGCATGCCAAATCATTCTTCCAATGATTATTGATTTGTCCTGAGCCCAGCATAGAGCACTTTGGTCACACTCAGGAAATGTGCTCATGCACAAGGCCATGTTTTACTCGGTCCAAGACATGCCGTTCTTGAAGCCGATTTCCGTTGTTCAGGCGAGAAAAGATGATGAGAATTTGAATTGATTCAGGGGATTTTGTATTTCATATTTCATATTTCATATTTATTATCATCTAGTCAAAAAATAAGACACGTCATAAATGCAAAGCAAAGAAGAATGAGAAAAAACTGAGACAAATGGAAAGTCAGCAATGGATAAAAACAAAGGTAATCAACCACAAAGTTGCAAAATGAAATTGGCAAAATGATATTGGAGTCACGGAGTTCACATTTATGAGGAGGTCAGAAAGTCTGTGGCACAAATGGGTGATCGAGGCCGTTCCAATCCCTTGCGGTTCTTGGGAAGAAACTGTTAAAATATGGATTGAACCGTAGTATAGGCACTCTCACATGAGTATTAAAATGAGTACGACGTGCAGTGTCGACGCAGGAGAATGAAGGTGGAAGATTGAGGGGGGATCGACCGGTCAAAATGCAGGAAAAAAGGGCCAAACGCCGGGATCTTCGTCGCTCACATAAGGATTCCAGACCGAGCATTGCAAGCAAGCTTGTGACACTAGTTTCACGTCTAAAATCCGCTGAAATCATTCGCGCTGCAAGTCTTTGGACACGCTCCAAAGATGAAATATGACAGACCAAAAACGGGTCCCATACTTCGCAGGCATATTCTAACTGAGGTAATACAAAGGTTTTGTAAGCAAGCAGTTTGGCTTTTGTAGAAGCGTGACGAAGATTTCTATAAATATAGCCAAGGGATTTCTTGGACTTTGAAACAATGGTGTCAATGTGGTGACCCCAGGAAAGTTTGCAATCAATGTGAACACCGAGATATTTTACAACATCAGATTGAGAAATTGACTGGCCAGAGATATAGGAAACACTTGAATTGGGATTTTGACTGCCGGCGGCGGACCTACGGTGAAACTCGATCCAGGTACATTTGCCTGGATTAGGAACCATTCCCCACAGTTCACTCCAGTCGTCTATTGCAACGAGGTCTGCCTGGAGCTTCATTGTGTCCTCACGCGCAGCGATTGAGAGTACAAGACGACATCATCAGCAAACATTCTGATCCTACAATTTATAGCAGGCGGAAGGTCATTTATGAAAAGTATGAAGAGTAAGGGACCTAAAACACTGCCTTGAGGAACGCCGGTCATTACTGGTTCAGATAGTCTGGATTTGGTACCGTTGAAAGATACGCTGAAATGACGGTTTGCAAGGTAGTTTTCTAGGAGAGACAGAAGTGGCAGAGGAAATCCATAAGAATGGAGCTTTTCTAAAAGAAGAAAGTGTGGTATAAGGTCAAAAGCTTGCTTGAAATCAATAAAAACTGCATGAACAGGGATTTTCGATTCCAGGGATTCAGCAATCTCCTGTACAAATTCCAGAAGCTGAGTAGTGCAGGAAAATCCTCGTCGGAAGCCATGCTGACAAGGGGATAGAATATCCACCGAGTTACAAAAGATTAGCATTTCTTGGTGAATAAGGCGTTCAAATATTTTACTGCAGCTATTCAGGAGTGAAATCGGACGGTACGAGAGAGGATCAGAGGGTTTTTTGCCACTCTTGAGAATAGGCACAATAGTAGAAATTTTAATGCTTCAGGAAATTGAGAAGATTCAAAAATTCGTATGAATAAGATTTCTAGAAAAGGAGCAAGTACGTTGGAAATGGATTTCAGAAATGTGTTAGGAATAGATTCAGGGCCAGATGATTTAGAGCTTTTAAGATGCTGCAAAGCGTTAGCAATTTTCAGACACAGGCCACCGCGAGTAATAAGGGCAGAGAGAAATTAGAGCCAATGATTTGCTGATCGTAAGGTTCGTTATTTGGATTGGGTAAGGGATGCAGAACAGTAGTTGAAGTATTCGGCCTTATATTCGTACTGTTACGAGAGTGAACTGAAGTGGAGTAGAGATCCTCAAAGACTTTGCAAAAAAGAGTAGCTTTGGACAAGTCATCATCGGCGGAAACACCTGCAGTAGTAATTAGTCTTGGCGATGGAGTGCGGGATCGCTTGGTACTCAAGTAGGACCAGAATGCTTTGCCGTTGTTAGTCGTCATTGCACCTTCGATGAATGAAGAAAAAAGATTTGAATTCAAGGCCCTAATATCAAAGTTGATGCTGTCAATTTTATTTTTCAGACGAAACTTCTCAACGGGACAAAGGGGGACATTTCTTAATGCAGATTTCTTAAAAAGTCTTCGCTTTCTGTAATAGAGGTTGCGAAGTGAAGATTTGACCCAGGGGAACTGATAGGAATTTCTTACCTTTTTGGAAGGGATCATCGCATAGGCGTCGACAAGCACATTTTTAATGAAACACCACAACTTATTGACGTCAGCGGCTTCAGCGATGCGAGTAAAAGGGAGCAGCTGGCTGGCCAGAAATGAAAAAATTGTATTCCAGTCTGCTCTCTTGTACAAGCGAATCGTTCGGTGCTGAGCAGATCGCCTTGGAAGGGAAGATGGAATTGAGCAGATAACTGCGCTGTGGTCAGCGAGGCCAGGCTGCGTACCGATGGTGCAAGGCGCTTCAAAATTTGTGAACAAAAGGTCAAGCGTGCTGCTAGCGCAGTCAGCTCGGTGATAGGTGGGCAAAATAACTTTCTGAGACAGGTTGAACATGAGAGCCAGATCGAAGAGATGTCTCTCAGCCGGACGGAGGCGGTGGTTTGCAGTGTGTGGATCTGACCAGTCAATGTTCGGACAATTAAAATCACCAGCAATTATGAAATTACAAGTATTACCTGCAGAAACACAATTGAGGGATGCCTGAAGGACATCATGAAGAATGTCAAAACTTTCTGGCTTAGCATTAGGCGGACAGTAAACCCCAAAAAGGAAATTTCGAGCTTTAGGATACTGTGTGAGAATTATCTCACAGCCGGCGATTTCCACAAAATTAAGCGGTGAAAAAAGTGATGCAACAGAATCAGGCAGCGGTGAACTAGTTATCCTTGCACTGTCAACCGCTACCAAAATCCCCCCACCAGGGCGGGCTTCACGTTCGGCGCGGAAAACAGAAAAATTTGAGGGGAATATCTCATGACTGTCCACATCACTGCGAAGCCACGTTTCAGAGAGCACTGCTATGTCAACATGCAGCGATTGGAGAGAATTTCTGAGTTCGGTTCGTTTGTGGAGACTAAGAAGAGACCGGCAGTTGCAATTGTAAATTAGTATTTTTCCTTGGTCAGGACACGGATTGACTTTCAACGTAAGTTTACAGGCCAGTGATGATGCACTTGGCAAGACTTGGAAAGGTATAGGATTTGCCTGTGACAAATTAGGGAGTGGTGCTGTAGCCATAGCATGTAACGAGGCCTTTGAAAACCAGGCAATGAGCAGAAAAAAATGTTGGCGGAATAATTGCTTGAGATTCGAAAGAATAGCGAGCAAATGAATTTTGAATGCAAGATCCACAAGCAAAGATTTGTAAATTTTCAAAGTTCGGTCAATGGCCTCTTTGAATTTTGGCGATTGGACAAAAAGTAGAATTTTCCATTCATTTTTTCTTGCCTTTGTGATAAACTGAACAAGCTGATGCGAGTAACAGACAAGGCAAATAATCAGCGCATTATGCAGGCAATAAAACATTGCGTTAATGCCATAAAAAATGATTTGGCCTAATAAATCCGGGCAGTTGGCATGCCACTTCGGCGAATTTGATGGGAATGACTTAAATGAATACGATTTACTTGTGGTAAAAAAATAGAATGCATTTCAAAAAATCTCTTCACTGAACCTTGACCAAGTCCTGGCGCACTTGTGAAGACGTCCATCATGGCGGAGACAAGCGAAGACAGCTGCTGAATACCAATCCTTGAAAGGTGAAGTCCGTCACGTGACAAGAAGCGCCGGCTGAAATTGCTGAAGTTGAGATCGCCAAATAGTAGACCCTGTTGCTGGCAGAATTGGTAAATGGCGCAGTTGAATGATTTGATGATCTCTGTTGGTACATCGACGCGATCGAGAATGGCACTTATTGCAAGATTGGAACCTGGTAGTGCCAGTCTGATCAGTGACACCAGGGATCGGAATTCATCAATGACCGCCCCGATCGAGGGTCGGTACCTCAGGTTATTCGTGCCAACGTGAATAACCACAGTTTTTAAATGGGGCTTTAGAACACCAGCTTGTAGTACCCTCGTTCCAAGAGCTGACACTGTTGCTCCCGGAGCACAGAAAACAAGAGAGTTCAGTTTTGAAGGAGAAAGATGGCGAACCAGTGAATCACCAATCACTAGTTTGCTAGAGGAGGGATCTCCAGCCAAGAAATACTTCGACCTGCGAGTTTGTGATCCAGCCACTAGTTTCTCGTGTTGCTTGGCAACAGCCGAACCTTGCGTGATTGTTAGACTGGAGGTGTCAATATCTAACTGCGATCGATGAAGGCTCGACGACACAGAAACTTTCGACACAACAGTTTGGTGATTGCGGGAAGGTTCACCCGCTTCGGCGACTGAAAGTGCAGCGACTGGAGGCTGACAAGCATTCGCTTCCAGTTTGGTAATTTTTGCCGAATTGTCCGAAAGTTCAGCTGTAATTTCGGCAAGAGTTCCGTCGATATTGTCAAGCCGGGTGGCGATGTCACCAAAACTCTGCCCACTTACGGTGACATTTCGAAACAGGTTATCTTTTAGTTCCTTGACTTCACTTTGGATCGCAGTGAGTTTATTTGCCAAGTCCGTCATGGAGGGTTGTTTCTTCACTGTTTCATTAAGGTGCGATATGCAGTTCATGCATGCCACTGATGGAATGCAGCACGATGCGGCAATACCGAGACACTCCAGATGATACCACTCGGTGCACTCTTCACAGTTTTTGATACTGCATTGCATCATGTCCCCAGAACTGGGCGGATGCTTCCGGTCAAATTTACAAGCCGGGTAACAGAACACTTGAGAAGTGGAACTTTGACCATCGAATAGCTTGCGTTGAACGGATGCCTTGGAAGAGCGAGGCATCTTGCACAAGAAGATATGCGATCAACAACGATCCGACACACGGCGGTGAAATTCCACAGGAGCCAACTGGACGGATCCAGACAATAATGAAAGTTTGACTGCAGACAAGCGAGGCGGACGAAACTGAATTTTGTATATATGAACTTGTATATTGTTGGAAGTTGTGAAGTGAGCGCCCTTCATTAAAGCTGGACAGAATGCATCTGGTCTCTGAATGTGAATTTGACCTTTGAAAATTTTTCAAAATGAGAAATGACATGGTGTCTTCTCTTGTCTCCTGATTTAAAGGGGATCAAGTTTGGGAGATCTTAAAGCAGAAATCGTTGGCGACAAAGCGAGCAGCAGAGCGCTGGTTCTTTTCTATATAGTGCATCAGTGCCACGGATCCCATACTACAAATTCACATTCAGCAATTATAGACACCTATGCACAGGAAGAATCATTTCATATTTGGCGCCAAAATTTTACCCTGCAGCAGTACATTCAGGCCTCGGGGAATTTTTGGGAACGTGTCAATTGCTTGCCTGTTCAGTTCCGTTGTGAGTTTTTTTTGTCCTTTTCAGGTCATGTCCATTGTTGTTTAGAATACTCTTTCCCTGTTTCATTTCACTTTCCATTGTTTAATTCGTTCTTCCTGTTTTGTGTATGTTGTACTACAAAGGGTATAACACCCTCTAAGTTCTTCTTTGAATTCAATAAATTCAATTCAAATTCAACAATAAATTTTTAGCTGAACCACATGTCCACCTGACATAGTTCAAATTTGGGCAGATAACCTGACTACGAACCGGTCCAGTCGGTTACCCCAAGAAACGGACTCTCCCTTCAAACTGGTATGCATATGAAAACCAAAATGGCATGCCGTCATGGTGTATATTTTCTGTTGGCAGCATGCTTTGCAAAATGTGCAAAAAATATCCTGTGTGTGTCCATGGTGTTTTTCCGAGAATAGCTTCAAGTGTTTTTGAAGAATTACTTTCTCGCAGTCTCACACGAAAATTTTGAGAAATTTTGGAAAATCAAGAAATATTCATAAACGCTCTCACGAAAAAATTATATTCCTTTTTCACTGAAACGTTTTTATCGTTTTTATCTGAACAATTCGATGGCAAAATAGCAGAGTCTGGGGCATCAAAAGGATGATGAATAGTGGAATTTTCGGCGGCTCGATATATGTAGGTCCTTCTTATTTCGACAAAAGCCGCATAGCATGCAGCTGCTTTTTTCGATTGTGGGCGCATTTGGCCGCACTAATCGAAACCATTCCAGCGCCATCAGTACCCCCGACTCAAAAGAAACACCTGCGACTTTCGCACGGCTGGTTTAAAGTCACTTTGGCCGACAAAGGGACATCATTACTCCCTCTTTTGACGATGCATGGAACTTCATAATGATTAACTTCCATTTTGTGGTGAACGGCACTTTTTAGCTGGAATCAATTTCGAAAGCTTCAAACTTTATATCACTCTGCGTGCCCGCACCCCATTGTCCAATTTGCTTCGGATATTGAAAGGGACACTATGCCCGTAAATACAGTGTTGAACAAAAAAGAATGTTCAGATTGTGCATTAGAAAATGTGAAAACATTTCGATATCGCTAGACAATTTGAAATCGCAGTCCACGGAAGGAGTTGAGCACAAAGTTCTGATGGAGACAAAATTTCGTTCTGCAGCCTTTGTCGAGGCGCTTCTCCTTGCGATTGAGTTTCGGCGAAGGATTTTCGTCATCGGAGTTAAAATTGTTTTTAAAAACGCATCTGGAATGCAACCCACACACACGCTCTGTACAAATCCCAGCTTTTGATTTGGAAAAGGGTTTCTTCCCGGAGTTGAAAAATTGCGCCTGCAGGAATCGCTGCATATGCAACCCCACAGAGAGACTTTGCACAATTTGCAGCTTCTGATTTGGATAGGGGTTTCTTCCCGCAGACTTGAAAAATTGGGCCTGCAGGAATCGCTGCATATGCAACCCCACAGAGAGACTTTGCACAATTTGCAGCTTCTGATATGGAAAGGGGTTTCTTCCCGCAGACTTGAAAAATTGCGACTGCAGGAATCGCTGCATATGCAACCCCACAGAGAGACTTTGCACAATTTGCAGCTTCTGATTTGGAAAGGGGCTTCTTCCCTGTGTTGAAAAATTACGCCTGCAGAAATCGCTGCATGTGCAACCCCACAGAGAGACTTTGCACAATTTGCAGCTTCTGATTTGGAAAGGGGTTTCTTCCCGCAGACTTGAAAAATTGCGCCTGCAGGAATCGCTGCATGTGCAACCCCACAGAGAGACTTTGCACAATTTGCAGCTTCTGATTTGGAAAGGGGTTTCTTCCCGCAGACTTGAAAAATTGCGCCTGCAGGAATCGCTGCATATGCAACCCCACAGAGAGACTTTGCACAATTTGGAGCTTCTGATATGGAAAGGGGTTTCTTCCCGCAGACTTGAAAAATTGCGCCTGCAGGAATCGCTGCATATGCAACCCCACAGAGAGACTTTGCACAATTTGCAGCTTCTGATTTGGAAAGGGGTTTCTTCCCGCAGACTTGACAAAGTATGCGCCTGCAGGAATCGCTACATATGCAACCCCACAGAGAGACTTTGCACAATTTGCAGCTTCTGATTTGGAAAGGAGTATCTTCTCGCAGAGTTGAAAAAATTGCGTCTGCAGGAATCGCTGCATATCCAACCCCACAGAGAGACGTTGCACAATTTGCAGCTTCTGATTTGGAAAGGGGTTTCTTCCAGCAGAGTTGAAAAATTGCGCCTGCAGGAATCGCTGCGTATGCAACGCCACCGAGAGACTTTGCACAATTGACAGCTTCTGATTTGGAAAGGTGTTTCTTCACCGAGTTGAAAAATTGCGCCTGCAGGAATCTTTGCACATGCGACGCCACCGAAAGACTTTGCACAATTTATAGCTTCTTATTTGGAAAGGGGTTTCTTCCCGCAGAGTTGAAAAATTACCCCTGCAGGTATCGCTGCATATGCAACCCACAAAGAGACTTTTCACAATTTGCCGTTTCTGATTTGGAAAGGCCGGAGTTGAAAAATTGGCCATGAAGAAATCGCTGCATGTGCAACATGCAGCGATTATAGACGTTATATAGGCAACATGCAGCGATCATAGCGACATATAGGCGTTTTGCAAGTCGTTGCTTTTGATTTATAGTCAAGGTTTAGACATTTCTTCAGATTTAGACAGACATTTCTTCCTCTTTCGCCTTGTTTTTATACGTAAGTACGTATTTAAAAAACGCTGCAGAAACGCGCCGCAAAACATCAAGGAGATGCAAACGCATCGCAAAACATCACGCAGATGTAAATGCACCACAAAACAGCGGTTATTCTTCCATATGTTGTCAAATTGCAGCTTTTAATCTTCCAGAAAGGGGTCTTTTCCAAATTGTGTTAGGAAACGAGAAATGTTAACTTTTCCTAACTTTCATTTTCGTTTTTCTTTTTGTAATCCTGCCTAAGTTTCGGAATTTGGTCCTCAGTGTTATGCGGGTCCCTATCTTCATTTTAGGAATTTTTATGTGTGTGAGAGATTGAAATTGGTGGGTATTCAGAAACCTACTGTGATAGAGTTGTTCTGGGTTCCAAGTAGCCATCTGTAGAAGAACTTGCGGCTCGCTGCGCCCGCATCATGCGGATCCAACATTTTAGCATTTTCTTCGGTTTCCTGAATGCTGTGCAAAACTGTTTTCATTCCCCCCAAAAGGAAACAAAGAAACGTTGACGAATCACACCGGGTGTTCGCAGTGGCATGACCACCTCGTTTAATTGTCATTTCGTCCCAGGTTAAAAATGCCCACCACAGACAGCAGTGACCAGAAAGAATGAAGCATTTTCAACTGTTTTTTTTTATCGTATGGGTCAGGGGGGTCTCATTTCAACCATTTTGGTGTATTGCGTGCCGCCGTCTGGCTTGTGCTTTTTGTGACGTCACTATCGAGCCAGCAGAGAAGAGCCACGCGCAAGCAAGGCCCGCCGCGCTCTCGCGATTCGAACGAGAACACGACCACGTTGACACGACTTCGCTCTCTGCGCTTGTGTTGTTTGTTGATTCTCCTGTGTCTTCAGTCTTGCTGAAGCTGCTGTTGAGGCATCATGGAGGCCACTTGTGTCTGTGCTCGTTTGCGAGTCAGTGTTTCATGTGCAAGATGTACGAATGCAAAATCGTTTTGCTTTCCAACGAAGTTAGTTTTGTTTCCATCATGTTGAACTGTGACACCTGCTCGCATCAACGCCAACAGAAACTTGGGAAAGAGTTGTTTTCCCTTTTCCCACCGTTTTCCGAAAGTCAAAAACTTGTGGAAAGTCTTGATGAACAGGAATCAGACATTTGGCTGCGGTCACATTTGCACATGGTCGCCGTGGACATGTGGCCTCCAAACGTTTGCCCGCGCCAGGAATTTGGCTATCGTTGGAATGTGCATCTCGGGATTTTGGACGTGTGGCTACCATTGGCCCGAACGCGGTTTTACAAACCCTGCCGCGACTTTCGATGGCAGGCCGGGGCCCAAGCGAGGGGACAGGGGGTCAGGTTCAGGAGAGCTTCGGGAAAAAAATATTATATATTGGTCAACAGCGACAGACAATGAGTTTCGGACGGTTGACCTCAAGACATCTAAAACTCTTTCGAGGACTGTTTTTACTCTGTGCCCCGTTCTCACATTTGTCCCAGGAAAGAAAGACCTTTGGCTTGTGCGTTCTTCAGATGGCAGGCATGTTCGCGCACAAACCCTTTCTGTTTCCTCTTGGTCTTGGAAACGACCAAGACAAGAAGCGTAGGTGATAGGTATTTCCTTGCTACTTGCTTTTTCAGCCGCCCATGGAAGGAAATGATCTTCACGGCCAAAGCGTTCAGAGTCCGGATTCCCGCGCCAAACATCTGGCGGCTGGGCACACGTTTCCAGTACGACCAATTTCCACCGCGGTCACACGTGTTCCGACAGTGGCCAAACGCCTGGGCCGACTAGATGTCCGAGGCGGCGAAATGTTCGTCACGTCCAGTCGTCTGTCGGCCAAGTGGCCGGAGGCCATGTGTGTCTTTTGCGTGAGGTCTTTTGGAGTGTCGAAAACTGTAAAGAGATCTGTCAAACCAGCATCCAAAAGTTCGTTCTGAACAGCTTGAGAGAGGCCATGCGCCTTTTTAATCAAGATCAAAAGCAACAAACCCCAAGGAACTGCAAAATCATGCAGCGCAGTGGGCATCAGTGTTAAATGCCCGCCCGCGCACCGGCGACTTTTCTGACTCGATAGTGACGTCACAGTGCCCCTTGAAAGTATGCAAATTTTCTCGGACTTTTTATTTTCGTTGCTGCGCTACCTCTAATACTCTACATACCTTATGGTATGGGTAGTTTGCTTATAGCCCGACTTTTTTCAATCAGATATCATGAAAATTTAACTTGTGTCTTCAAATGCACTACTTTTGTCTACGAAAACAAAACACAGCATGCTATAGGCCAAGGTAAAATGAAAAATATCTTAAAGTTATGCAATGGAAGCATCGGCTATAGTTAAGTCAGGGCTTAGCTGCTTTGTCGATCATTATTGTACTTTTTGGAATGTTTGGTGGTTTGAACGATGGTTTTTTGTCAAGTCTATTTTGATAAGAAAGTTTACGAAATTCTTACACAAACCCGGTAAGTTTTCAAAACAGCTTCTTGGAATTATTGACTTCCGCAATGTTTCAGCAACGGAATTGCGATTGCTGTCCGGCATTAAGTGGCTTTTTCGGCTATCGGAGAGCATTAATCGCAAAATAATGGCCCCAGTTGCCATTTGGAGAAAACATGTTATACCCATTGCTTTTTTGAAATTGTCCACGGTTGCGCGCACACAGAAATTTTCCCACATCACAGCTGCCTGCCGCTGATAGAAAAGCGATTATGGAAATTGAAAATTTTGAAACAGTTTCTAAATTAGATCACTCGAAATTTTCCGATGAATAGTTTTACTTAAATTGACACGATGAACCAAAATTATCAGGGTCATATTTTGCGGAATTTTGTGGTACATGTCTGGAAATGGTGCATTGGGTCGAATCACAATTTTCACCCAAAATATTTTGTTTCTTCACAAAGAATCCATGCACAAAAATGGGGCTGTGCGACAATGATTCGTGGCTTTCCTGTCTGGAAAATCCTCGATGTGGCTTTACCGTGATTGGGCTTCCGAAGGGGGCGGATTATTTCAGAATTTTATGGCTCAAACACTCTCTCATACATAATTTGCTCAATCCAACTTTCATTCTCCTCCGCCCCTCGGTGGGTTGTCTTCAGGATTTTATGGGTTTTTGGGGCCTGTGTTTGGAAAATAGCAGAGGTCTGAGAATATCTGTGCTCGAAATTTTTTATTTTTTGCTTGTTCGGAACTTGCACAAAAATGGGAAGAACGAAGACATTTGGGTTGGAGCCACCTCAGCCCCCATGGGGCTAAGTATGTGTACCTATAGTTTTGGTGGCCCATGTCCATGGGAACTGGGAGTCGGTTCGTGTTTTGTCACAGGAACAATTTTGGGACGGCCCGCAAGTTGTTTCAAATCAATCAGTTTTTGTTTTCCGATAATGGGCCTGATTTCTTTGGCGAAGCTTAAGGTTATCTCATTTAAATTCGAAACCTCGATATTTGAATCGCCGATCAAATGTGAAATCGGGGCTATAGGTATCCGCGACTTCATATGCAAATGCTGGTAAAAGCTTAGGAATCGTCGTTTGTGGAAAATATGAAACATTTCAGCGCTGTTTTTTTTTTTTTGGGTCAAGTTTAAAAGAATCCGTGGGTCAAAATTTCATCTTTGTTCAAGAATTTTACTTTTTTACCTCCAACAACATACGTCAGACTTACATGGTCAGCAGCTTCGTAAAAAGTGAACGCATGCGCACTTCCAGTTTAGAACTTTAAGAACAGTTTATAAGAATTTTAGTTTTTATCTCCACCAACATATAAGTCAAAATTGCACGTTTTAACTGCTTCATAGAAAGTGTTTGTATGCAACCCCATGCACAGTTCCAGTTGAGAACTTTTCGATGACGAGGCATTATCGAGACGCACTGCAGGCTTAAGAGCATGATTGATAACTTAAGGGTGGGCAATTCACGTAAATTTTATTCATTTTTCTGCCCCGCAGAGTTAATGAAGTTCTTTGTGCAAATAGGTCCACAAACACATTGTCTGAAAAACAAGAGCGTCACTGCAAGCGCGCTTTATTTCCCAAAATGATAAATCACCACACACGTAAGTGAGGCCATATTAAGCTTGAAGTTTTATAATCGCTGATAATTTAGGCAAACCCCTTGAGTCCCTGCAATTAAAAATACAAAAAATATTCTACAACGCAGGAGACATTTTCTGATTTTCTCAGCACGAGGCAATGGATTCCATGCGATTTCTACTTTTCGCATTGCATCAAAGATCGCATCTGAAAAACTCCTTAGGGGTTCTTTGCTCATGAATCTTCCATGTGACATACGAGCGATCCAGTTGAGTATTAGCCGATCTCATACCAACAAATTTTTGGTTCCGACGATAAAGTAAATCGCTCACTTTCATTCTTTTTTTTTTTCGAAAACCCTTCGGGAGTGGAATACCCTCCCCATAAGGACTCTAATTTTATTAGAAATCCTCCTGCTCTTATTTAGAGTTCCACATCACTGCTCGATCTCTTGGCATTCCGCATTGATTGTTCATTTTTGCCATGAGCTTTTTTCTCTCGCTCTCGCTTGTTATGTTTTTGAACAGTCGTTTAATTTCCTTGTTTTTTTTCTCATTGTGTGTAATTTAGTGTGATTGCATTTGCATGGCAAATTACAAATACAAATACAAGATGCAAATTACAGTAAGGCAGTTTTCCAAATACGTACCTATAGATTGGGCCAGATGGACTGTGCTGAAAACTGTGAAAATCTGATGAGTCCATGAAAAAGATATATGACGAACATATATCGTACGCGCCACAAGTTTCCCGCCAAATGGACGAATAGGGTTTGCGTTTTTCTTGCACCTTGGTTGTGAAATTGACGCTCAGCGCGGCAAGGTGGCTATATCCTCCGGTTTGTGCTCATGGGCCAGAGTGAAGGCAGGGCGATAGAGGTTTACATTCGTTCTGAAAATGGTGATTTTGGTAGAAACATGGCGTCGGCATGTGTCACACCAACGACCAGTGGTTAATGCTTGCGTATTTATTTTATTTATTCGAGACAACCATAAAAACTCGGAGGAGGTGGCCGACAGAAACGGCTACTCGAGTTTCCGACTCCAAATAACCAGTCACGATGCTAGATGCACAGCTACGGGATGGCAGAATTCACAAAATACGTGATGATGGTCCATATGACGGGAAACTTATACGGCGCTTACTGTATCGTATATTTTTTTTGCAGTGACCTGTCCTTCATATAAAAATCTACACATTTGCCATGTCCCTTTGTTTCGTATGCAACTCATACGAATGGGACAAATAAAAATTCCATCTCTCGTCCTTCACTCACAACTGCCCTTTAAAGTGAACAAAAGGTGATGGCCATGCTATAAATAAATGGTCAAGAAACCGAAATCTCATACGGGCCAGAGGTGGCTCAATATTCTACGCCTTCTGTTCCTGCTGAAGGCAAGGATTTTAGACAAAGTCAACCTATCTTGGCTTGCCAAGGGTGGGCGTACCGCAGTGGCTTGCTGAAAATTTGCTTAGTCCACAGATGTACCTACTATGCGACACCCTGCTTCGGTTTCAGTTCGGGTTCTGTGTCTAAACCCTCAAACTTCTGTGTTGGCCTGCATCTGGAGAATGTGATAATGGCATAATAGCCAGCACATTAATTCCAGTGACGCGATTCAGTGATTTCAGTAAACTTTATTTTCCACACAGATGATTGATGATTTTGAATTTCAGCAGGACGCTTTCAGATCTGTGAGCCTCTTGTCCCCTCCTTAGCTGTAGATTGCAGCTCAATGTGATGTGATGTATGTGGAGGAACAGGTGTGAGTCCAACAATGGACTCTTTATTGCTGCATTGCGGATTAGAATATTCATATGGCCTTTATGGCAGCAACATTATGTACAGGGTGACTGGTATCATTATCTTACATACGAATCTTATTCAGCCTAAAGATATAAACTGAAAATGAATGGTATCAATATGATGGAGGGAAATCAGAATTCTTTCAACATTCAAAAACAGTCGAAAGCTGTCAACTTGCGCAGAAAGCAAAGTCTCGCTGTACGAATATACGTATTGGCGCCAGAATTATACCTTTCGGATGTGGATAGGTATCCTACCAACGTAAAACTTGCGAATGTTGAGATATTGGCAAAAAAAATCCACGCTGCAGATATTAAAATTCCTTTCAAGAACCGTGGTCAACACCAGACAACTTCGGACAGCTTTGTTGCAATCTGGTGCTTTAATATCACCTCTTGCACAGAGAGTAAATAGTGAGAAATATAAGTAATTGTTTCGGAAGTAAAATTGAAATAAAAAAAACATGCAAAGTACCGATATTGCCGTCACTTGCGTGTCCATGAAGGGCCGTGAAGCATTCTCACACTTTGATCTTCACATGGAAGAGCTGCTAAACTGAAAGTATATTTCAGTTTCGCCAGTCTGAAACTCAACTTCAATTCTCTATAGCTGAGCTATCAGGAATTCTCCAATGCATTGTGCGATATTTCTTTCGACGACAATGGCGTGAATGAATGATTGTATTTGAGGGAATTTCCCCTTATCATATACATACGGTACATAATACAAGAAATGTTCAGACTTCAAAACTCGAAACAACAGTTCACTTTCAATAACAATGTGCAGAATCAGCATGGTCAAGAAATACAGATCAGCAACGTTAAGCGTGATAATTCCTTGAACAATCCGTGTTCATAAAAAAGAGAGATCTATACCGCCAGGACAGCAAGGAACCCTACGGCGTTCCTTTATCTTGATGATCGTGAAAGCGTCAAAAGCGATGTAAAGCCTGCAACGAAGAATAGGCACTGATATCGGGGGCTCAAGAATCTTGGCTGGGAGGGAATTCCAATCGCCAATAGCCTGCCCAAGGAAGGATGACCTGCCAAAATCCCTCTTGAAATAAAGAGGTCTCATTTTAAAAGCATGATCCTGACGCCCTAAGAACGAATAATCAAGGAATAATCGAAAAAGAACGAAAAAGAACAAAAAGAACGAATAATCAATGCAGATCAAACAATATAATCACTTTACTGCAGTAATGAGGAATCGCTGCCAGGGGAAATGGGGATTCGTTGCTCTCCGATTGGCAATTCCTCGGATGATATCGCAACTGCGACCTCTGACTATACGTGCCGCAACACAAGTTCTTCGGCCGTATTCCCCATTGCAACTCACCCTCATAGGTGCCACTCAATAACCAATTCAATGGACAGATTTGTGTTGTGAAAATTTAATTTCTATGCACAACGCTTATTCCTGTTGCATTGTTGGAAAAATGCATCCCTCTGTTGAATTGGTTTTTGAGTGGCACCTGAGGGTGAGTTGCAATGGGGAATACGGCCGCTTGTCTCACAGGAAGTCGGAACAACAAATTGGAAGAAGCCATGACCACAATAATCAACGCAGATCAACAATATATTCACATCACTTTACTGCGCAGTAAGGAGGAATCGCTGCCAGGGGAACTATGGGGATTCGTTTGGAAGAAAGTGTTTTGACGTTTGCACTGCATGGGTTTAGGGTGGGACGATGGCCAGTGCGGCTGACGATGAGGTTGGCTTTTGAAACAATTGCTGACATGTTAATTGTTAGTGACACTGCAGCCATGCGAATAGTGTCAATAAGCAAAGTATAATTCGTCAACAAAATTGCAGTAAATGGCGATGGGCTCAAATACAGTTGGAGAAGATGCATCAGTGGCTGTTGCTCTAAACCAACTCGCAGAAGTGAGCTGCATCGCCTGAGGATAGGCCATTGGGGAGGAGTTATGAAGTATGGAGAGAGTCCGAAGGGCCCAGTAAGGCTACTTGTATCTGTTGGGGGTTTAGAAACAGTGTGGACGCTGTCAAAAGTTTTACCAGCAGATCCAAACTATGCTTCGAGGGCCTGATACTTTGCCTGCGATGGGATGCTGACGCATGTTTGCAGCGGAAATTGACTCATGAGAATGGTTGTGGAGAGTGGGATAAATTTTTCTGTGCGGAAGACGGGAAACAGTCCTCAAAAACGAGATCACGTTTCATTCGAACGTGTGTCCCCCAGGAATCCACTGCTGCTCACGGGGAGGATTTTCGCGTTGTTTGGATCTCCCTAAGCTCCCAAAGCAGATTGGCACGTCCTTGCTTTCGCATGCATGGGCTCTCGCGTGGAAAGAGATGTGGGTTCTCTCGGACGGAGGGCTCTCTTCCATCTTTTTCACCACATAAAACTTCCAGCGCCGAAAGGCTAAGTATCTGAACATTGAAAATTTTGGTTGACTAATTCTACAGGTAAGGTTACAGAGTTTGAAAGCTCTCCTATTTTCTTTGATCATCTTTCCATGTTTATTGGTCTGTGTTTATGTCGGAAAGCAAGTCATCTGCGGGTTACTCAACTCGATCCCACCACCACGCTGTGCAAATCTAACTATAATAGAATGTAGGGGATGCTCGAATTAGGGCGACACGACAATAAGCACTAATGTGTACAGGCAATATAGGCCTAGATTGCTTTACAGCTAGGTAAGCAACACAAGAGCAAATGAAATTACTTCTCAATGGGTTTCTAGTGCATATAATGAATAACTACAACACAATGAGAATCAAATATGACAAAAGAACACTAAAGAGTAGCTAATATAGCCCAAATAAAAACGAGTGCATGCTACTTGTCTTTGAAATTTGCTTGATGCACAGGCCTCAGAACTCACTTCAGCATCAGCATGAAAGGCTCTCTCACCTCCGCATGAAAATGCCGAGTATTTTTGGGGGTGCGAAATTAAATCGATAGATCGGTGCTGACCATGGAAGGAACAGCATCATGCGTATCTTTACTCGGGGTTCCGTTTCTTATACCGCAAAAAAGCCTGTGAATGCCTTGGTATCGGCTACACCATGGAGCTTTGAAGCTGAGCACAGCACTTCTCTGGATCTCTCCTGTCTCGCGGCGCCATCTTTATTGGAGGAACCAATGTCATGAAGGGCGATTTCCCTTTTTCAACGCAGGCGTGTTCTTGTTTTTCTTCTCTACTCAAATTCGCCTGCTCATAGTTTGAAACGAAGTGTGATAAGGAGAGTGGTGGTAGTCATGCATCGAGGGTGGATTGGCCATACGGCCCGCAGAGATTCCAGAGATTCCAGAGATTCGCATGATCAAGGCAAAATCTTTGCAGGCATGCGCAAATCCGGCAAATCTTGGCCGAAGGAGAACACCACGACTCCAAGGAGAACACCACCACCAAGTCGGTTGCGGTCCCTGCTGAACACCGAAAGACCGCTCATAATATTTACCTCGGAGTGTGACTCATGCAGCTAATTCTCTTTCACGGCTGATCATCACGTTTGGGCACTTTTCCATCTAACTCCGTGTTAAAGTCCCGACCCTCCAAAAACGGGTAAAAGCACTAAAAACAATGGAAAAAGGTTAGGTTTTAAAGTCATTGGGTTTGGAAAGAAGTTTATTTTCCTTTTTCGAACCCAAATGGGATTCCCAAACGGCGTTGGTCATTTCTTAAATTCGCCCCGGCTTTCCGCGACCAATGGCGGGAGGCCGGAAAGTTTCCAAATTAACAAAAAGGGGAAACATAACACCGCTTTCCAAACGCCGGGAGTTTAAAGCCGAAAGGGAATTGGATGAATTCCCACCCAAGGCATTCAAACTAATCAAACCTTCCCCTTTTGGCCTACTTCCAATTTGCCACCCAACGGGGAAAAAGAACAATTTTTTAGAAACAATGGAAAAAGGTTAGGTTAAGTCAGGTTAGGTTTGGAATAGATTAGCTTTATTTTTCACTTTTTCGATACGCGCAAAATCGGGATATGCCCAAACGCGTGCTCATTTCTTAAATTCGCAGCCCGGCTGCCGCTGACGAATGCAGAGAGAACCGAAACGAATCTCAAAAATAACAAAAAAGGAAACATAACGATGCGCTTCTCCATATCTGCTGGAGTGAAGCTGAAAAAGAATTGATGAATTCCACAAGGCATCAAACTATCACCTTCCCTGGTGGCACTGCACTCGGAATGTTGTCATTCATCGGCGAAAATGATTGACGTTTGAACATTTCCCAACTCCACAGATTTCTTGTTAAAGAGATTCCGTTTCGTTTCTGAGCCGGTGTCCACTCCGCATCTATACATAAGCCGCCTCAGAACAGTGAGATTTTTTGCATCATAGGTACTTTTTCGATCGTTTGTCTAAAATAAACAATTTGCAAAGGAGAACATGGCAGAACATTTGGAGCACTGACCATTGCCATTGTTTCAACTGAAAATCTGCTTAGTACCTACGGGCAAACAAAAACGTCTGATGCAAAAAAATCTGTCCATTCAAACGCGGATAAACTTGGAAAGCCGCTAAATGGTGCATTAACCTGCAGGGATTTAATGTCAAACATTGGAATATTCGACACAAATTCACAAAAATTTTGTCTGCTGGCAAAAAAGTCTGCTGGGTATTATTTGAGCAGATTCGTTTTTCCCCGAATAATGTCTGACGCTTAAAATAATTAAATTCTGGCAATACGTGATTGCTGAGAAAAAGTGGAATCTGTCAATTTATCTCCAAAAACAGAATTCAATCAAGCCTTTTCCTCGCGGCAGGCAGTTGTGTTAGTCTCTTGCGAAGCGCCTTTCGCCATGGATTGTGCGTTAGCACAACTATTGTGCGCTAGTTGCGTTAGAACAATTATGCGTTTCATTGTGCCACATTCCATGGTGGCACAATCCATGCTGCCAAAGGCTTTCAAAGGCCTTTCCCAATATGATGATCATGACCTTTGCATGAAACAGGCGCAAGTCTTTAACGATTTGCCTTTCTTCAACTCTCAAAATGGGACGAAGCAACACTTAAAACCCTTGAAGTGGTCAACAGGCGCCCTCATCTTTTACTTGGCATATCATCCCATCGTGAGTTCGAGGACTTTTTCTTGGCATGTTCTGCAAATCTCCCCATAACAAGCTCTCATGATCGTCTTGCCAGCGTTACAGCTATTCACACAAATTTTGATTTCGAACTTTAGCCAGTAGACGCCAAGCTTATTGATGCATGAATTTATTCCGAGACATTGTGGCTGGTAAAATTCATTACCCACTCCCACCTTCAAAGCTGTTCAGAGGCGCACTGATCATGACGTCATCATGACGTCATGACGTCTGGAACATCATAACGTCAGGAACGTCATTTTTCCCAATGCCATAAGTGTAACTGGAACAGGCTGCCGCGCACCTCGCCATTCATCTGCAGAGCTGCAGCGAATATGGAAGTTTTTCGTCAATGACAGCGTGCATTTTTCTGCAGAATTCCTGTCGCGCCAATAGCATGTTTAACAGCGTTTCCACGGACCAATTTTGAAATCGTCCTTTCCCATTTTGCTGCATTTATTCTGGAGATTGTTTTTTATATGTGGCGTGCCTTTTAACAACAAATTCCAAAAAACGTATTTGTGTATTTTGCATTTTAAGTAAATAAACAAATAAATATATAAAATAAACAAGTGCGGGGGCAACTTTTTGCATGGTGTTTCACGCCTCTGTCTAAGGTGTGTTTTTGAGGGCGTCAAGAGCATATTATTCCGAGCTCGGTTACGCTTCGGCGCCGCATGTCGCTTTACCCTTGGCCACGTTGGCTAGTCTCTCCCTCACCTACATAACTATATCTACCCGTATATACTAGAACTGTCTCCAACATCGTTTTGAAAACAAACGAATCGTGATAATTATTGCTTTTATGTTCGCCTTCAGCAGCACTGAATGCCTAAAGGGGGTGGCGAACAAATCTTTTCCATCCTTGTGGAAGCTGGGCCTACAGAGCCTGCAGCACACGGCCTGCCCTGAATGGATGTGAGCCTGAAAAGAGGCTGGCATCATGGATCCTGCCATCCTTCTTGGTGTTTCTTGGCATGCACCCCCTCGAGAAGTCGCGCAGCATGTGTGAGGAATAGGCGAATTCCACATCCGAAATAGGGGGACCAACACTTGCGACATGCGACTCGTGATTTACCCTGTACGTAGCCTAATGCAGGCGGCAGGAAAAGTGGGATTAGGGTTGACAAATCCACACAGTTGAATGCGTTTAGTCTGCAGTGATTGATTGTGCATGGGGTGGAAGCGGGGAGAGGAAGTTCCAGCTTGGGGAGACTGAGCGCGGGGTGTATTGCATCGTGGGGTTGGAGAATGACTGAATTAGCCAATGTAGTTTGGCCAGTAATTGGAGTTTAATGCAGTTTTCCCCAAGCGAAAAGCGAAT
>JASGXE010006581.1:0-20135 GCA_030068105.1 Sinentomon sp. SZTP_YWyxl
CAGAGGGGCATGAAAGCAGAGACACCAGGAAACTGCCATACTTTGCGAAACCGTCACAAATCTCCATCTCATTCGTTGCCTTATATCATCATCAATCCTCTGCGACAATGTAGGGTGCGGCACATTACAAGGCACCGATTCTCCAAAGTGGGGCAATATACCCCCATCGTTTTCAAAAACCCGGAGATGGGTGTCGGAAAACTCCAGACGTTCACGCCAAAATCCTTGCACTTTTCCCAAGGAACATAGAAAATAACCTCCAAAATTTTAAACCATGAAGAGACAGGAGAAAAAAGAAGAGGGGAGAGGAAGGGAGAAAAGTGGAGAAAATGATATGAGAGGTGCAAATGAAGAGAATGGGGAAGGCGAGGAGGCAAGAGGGAGAAGACGACATGAGAGGGAAAGAGACTTGAGGGAGAAGACATGGCAGAAGAGATGTGAGATGAGAAGATGGGAGAAGACGAGAGGGCAAAAGACGAGGGGAGAGGGAGAGGAAGAGGAGATGGGATGAGAGAAAAGGGGAAAAGGGGAGAGGAGGAGAACAAGGATTTCATTCAGAGGAAGAGGGGGCTATTGGCCGACCCGACGGCCCCTCCTTGGTGAGAAACACGGAATTCCATGGCGCTTTTCAGGTGGCAAGCGAGGCACGTGGCTCGCTTTCCCAGTTGGAAATATCTGCCTTTGGCGCGCACTGGTGGGATTGACCTCCAGGATAGGATGATTGCATTCAAAATGAACCCCAAATTTCAAAATTTTTTCAACTTCTGTCAGCCACCCCGCCAGGGTGGCTGACAGGGCCTCTGCACCTTTAAACCCCGCTGAGCTCCTCCCCAAACCGCAATTTTTGTTATATGTGGCTTCACCAACCAACATAGACCCGACAGGGTCGATGCCCGGCGGAGATGAGAGAGGGGAAAAGGAGAGAGAGGAACGAGTTGGGAGGGGAATAGAGGGAAAGGAAGAAGTGGGTTTTAATGTATAACGTAGCAATTTGACACCAATCATCTCTGTTCTCTGGAATCATACCTGATGAGCTCAGCAGAACGCATACCCACGGCGGTTCTGTCGCCATCACGAAATGCAGCTTATTGTTTCCAGCAAAAATAAACTGAAGACTTTTGAACACAGCGCCAGTGGTTCTGTTATTTCATTTGCCACTTTGAGTCTGCCAGAAGCAGAAGCTTACTCGTGTGCTTTTGCACTTGGATTCTGGTGTCAATTTTGTTCGATTGAAACTCCTGATTTGTAAAAGTGATTAAAAATTCCTGATTGAAAAAGGAGGTAAGTCAATGACCATTCATTACTCACATACAGTGTACGTGAAATTCCACATTGAGATTATCCAGGAAAAAGAATTTTCACTGTAAAGTCTGTGATGCAGACGTCGGACTCACCGATATTCAACACGTTTTATCTCGCACCTTGCAAATGAATTTAAGAAAGTATGAGTGAGGGATCAACATGTCAAAAAGGAATTACTTAAAGAAAAAACATGTACACAATGCGTTTGTCAGAATGTTTTCAATTCCTTGGATTGATCATGAAATTCTTTCCTGAAGTCCGAAAATATGTGTGAAATTGTCCGTTTAAGGTTAGGATATCACTGAATTTGATGAAAACTCATAAAAAAAATCGATTTTTCCCAAATGATACCACCAGAAAGCTAGGCATTTACTGAAAAAAAAATTGTTTTTGTTTCATCAAAGTCGGACCAAAATTGTGGATGTGGTGAATATTCAAAGGTCGCTACCACAGACCGGAATGGCTTTAAAATTGGTTTCTTGATTTTCCATCACTTTTTTGTTTGACGTTATATCTCCGTTTGCTATTTTTGGCCATTTTCAAGCTGAAAAATGCATCTTCTCCTAAACGGCTTGTCCGATTTGGCTGAACTTTTCACCAGATCTCCGGAGATGTATTTCCAAAAAACCTGCCTCAATTGGCACATTGGCACCATCGTAAGGGCCATTTTGGGGCATTTGAATTTCTTACGCTGCCTAAAAAAGTCAAGCGCTAAAGTAAAAATGTCTGCTCAAAGAGGTTTGGAGGTCATAGAAAGTTGGTGGAGGCAGTATTTGGGGTCATAGAGATAAAATAACCACCTGTTAAATATCTCCCAGATCGGCCAAGGCGTTTAGGAGGAGATGGATTCTAGCGGAATGCACTTTCCCAATATATTTTTGTATTTTTCTCAAGAACTAAAAGTGTTAAAAACCCAACTCTGCGCCATGTTTTTAGATTTTAAAAGACCCACAAAACAAAAAAAAAGTTCATAAAAATCGGACCACAAACACCGAAGTTGGTCCGATAGGTGATATCCTTACCATTAAGCATGCCTGCCATTAAGCATACCATTAAGCATGCCCATTAAGCATGCCTTACCGTTAAGCATGCCTGTTTCAGACAGCAGCATGACTGAAACAAATGCTGAATAGCGTAAACCGACTAAAACTTTTTGGATCGTGATGGATTGTCAGTTTGAGAAAAATTTGCCAAAATTCCTTTCCATGAAACTTGTTTTCGTTATGCGAGTTCAGAGTTTTAATGCACTCAAGTCCAGTGACCATCTGTGCATTTCTCACACTGGATTTCCCCAAATGGTTATTCTTTCAGTTTTTGGTGGTGGGGAAAATCCAACCCGCGGGAATGCAGCCAAGATCCTGACATACCTGATAGATGGAGAATATCAGGAGGTCTTCTGAACATCATTGGGGTATTTCTCTGCCAACCATTCAACCTAGCAGGGGACTGCCGACCAACAGGATGGTTGCTGCTTCACAAATTGACCTTTCTTCAAGGGCAAAGTTAAGTTGATTCAAAATCATCTCTTTTCCTTCAAGATAAGTTTTCCAACCGCAATTGAAGAAGTTGGAGGTGCCGTAACTGTTAAAAGCCACTTTTTCATCAACGCATACTGTCATCGGTAAAACAGTCATTGGTCAAACTGTCATTGGCATACGTGTCATTAGCAAAACATGAGAACTTGTCAATTTTGTGGAGATTGTAATTTATGAAAAATCATGTCCTTGCAAATCAAAATTTGTGTAATATGATTACTTTCATGTGAAAACCGACTTTCTTTACATTCAAATTTGTTTAAATGGCGCCTGAAAGGGGACTCTTGATTTTGTAGATTTTCAAAATGATGAAATTTATTTCCAACTGAGAAAAATTCCTATGCGTCTGCTTGGCATCTGACGTCGATCTCATGTCAATTGAAATCGATGACATTGATTTCATAGGGGATAGCATTTTTGCAAGATTGACGAAGGTCTACGGCTTCGGCAATAGGTTTTGTTTTCCTGGTAAAAACATTGCCGAGGTTCACAGAAATATCGTCAAAAAGCAAAATTCCATTTGCAATCAGAACGCAGTGGTTTTACTGGGTACAAATAACATCCTTCGTGGACAAGATTTCAGGGAGATTTCTAAGGAGAATTGCAGACTTATTGAATTCTTGAAACCTCGTTACAAATGAATTGTCATTTGTTTGCCACCTCCTATAGCGTTATACGGCCATAGTCAGCCTATTCTAGAAAAATACAAACGTGTGAACGCTTATCTACGGAGTCTTGCCGGTGAAAGAGTATCCATTTTGAACACGCACAAATTTTTCTGGACAGGTAGACGATTTAAGTACCAGTTGTTTGAACGTACCTTTGGCAAGCAAGGATCGCCTTTTGCGAGAACAGATCTGATTAATCCAAACAAGGATGCATTTGTGATTATCATGAAAAAATTAAACCACCATTTGACCCTTTTGAACAAAATGCGAAAAGTATTTGCATGCATTTCTTTCATTTTCAATTTCAAAAGTAAATGTGAAAATGTCCATTGAGAGATCACTGGCTGGTCAACGACGACACAGTCTGGACTCTTTAAATCGGACACCTGCGGGTAGTTCGGGATTGGGTGCTACAGCCTTTGCGAATGACAACCCAGCGTCAGCTGATTTTAAGGGATTTGGGGAAAGCGGTCACGAGAGTGCATTTCGACCGCTGAGGCTCATTGCAAATGTGGCACTTGAAAGAGGCGTGGCTGACCTTGAACTCAAACTCGACAAAAGTCTGGATACCCAAAACAGACTGTCGTATCGGCTAAGCGTTTTACTTGCTGCTTTGGAATTCGACAGCATTCCAATTCCGTGCAGTTCAGTCGCATCGCAACTTGCTGACACTTTTATCCCAACGAGCACTATGCCCACGAGCAATTTCACGCCTGTTACGACCATTGCATGCTCAAGTCAGCCACATGCTGTTTCTTCCAAAACCATGCCAGTAATGTCCCAAGCTTTTTCTATTTTACCTCCAACCGTGACCAGCTCACTTTGCTACTCAATTTTGCCACCAGGACAAACTATTTCGGCTACAGCACCTTGTGTGACGTTCAATAATCAAAGTTGGCATGAAGCTCCAAATGCGAACACGCAGAGAGGCAAATATCGCATGGACACAAACTCGAAACGCATACAACCAAACTGTCAATAATTTCCAGCTTGAAGATCATGGCAGTCAATGGTCACATAATGTTCTTGCTGAAAGAGATTCGCACCCGGTGAGCGTAGCTACTCAAGCAAGTGGCAGTTCATTTGCGGGAAACGATCCACGGATCAAATCTCAGTAGGCGGATCCACGGATCGAATCTCAGTAGGCGTATTTGCATCCGACTTTTCAACATCGCCTGCCATTCTACAAGAAATGTACATAAAACCTGAAATGAGTGCTAAGAAAACCTCTGTTTCTTGGAAACCTGATCCTGCATCCATACACTTTTTCCCAAACACAGAAAACCTGTTGTCCGGAAATACAGCTACAGGCCCGACGGACGCCGCTTTCGCTGACTGGGATTGACGTGAATCGAGTCAACGTCTGCCGTCTTCTTTTGCAAGATCAACAAACACATCGACAGTGCGCTCTTCCACCAAATCAGGAAAAACAGGTTGTACTCAGAGTTCCTTTTCTTATTTTTCAGTTTTTTCGATGGCTCATATCGAAGAATTCTACACTGGAATCCCATTAAAAGTGGGGAACCAGTGGGGTTTATCGCTTGCCGACTCAGGATCACCCATTTCTTTACTCAGCGAAAAATTATTCCATACTGCAGGATTGAAACATCAAATTTATCCAACAAAAATGCGAATTTTTACGGCCGTTGATGAGCCAGTTAACTTCTATGGTTTTATTCACATGAAGCTAAAAAATAGGAGGGCTTTCTCAACGCACCAAGCTGTACATTGTTAGGGATTTAGTGATGGACATGATCCTGGGGCTGGATAATTTGCGCTCTTTCGATATGAAATTGGATTTTCAAGCGGAAACGTTTTCCGTAAAGGGACATTCATTTCCTTTTCAAAAAATTCACACATCGGAAGTGGGTATTTCTCCAATCACTGTTGAGGTTCACAATGAGGATTTACCCTCAGAATCAACATTAGTGATAGGTCGACCTGAGTAATGGGAGTACAATTCGGAAAATTTTGTAATGAAGAACAATTACGATGTAATTACAATTGATAGTTTTTCTTCGTGTGAAAATAACTCTGGGCAGGGTGACCCAGAAAATGAGCTTTTTAAAGTCATCGAGTTTGGCTCTACGCTCACTCCTGAGCAAGTGAAGCAATACAGAAACCTTATTATTTCAAATAAGGAGCTTTTTCGTAAGGACATTGGATATGTAACGGAACACCATTTCCAAATCCATTTAAGTGATTATTCTCCGATAAAATGCAGACCATACAGTCTTCCACCTCACAAGGAGGAAATTTTGGAATCTATCATAGCAAAAATGGAAGCAGAAGGTGTTATAAAGAAAGGCTTTTCACCTTGGGTCAGCCCATGCCTACTCATCGAGAAAAGGCGAAAAAACGCCTACAGGTTGGTTGTTGATCTGCGAAAAATCAATGAAAGGGTTGTTCCAATCCACCAACCGTTGAGAACGGCTGAATCGATCCACCGAAAAATTGGGGAAAACTCAGTTTTTGCTGTTTTGAACATCAGAGATGCGTTCCATTCAATTGTCCTGAAGGATGAAAGATCAAAGCGTATCGTTGCATTTTGTACGGAAAAGGGTACCTACATTTTTCAGCGACTCCCTCAAGGTTTGCTTACGTCTGCACAGGCGTTTAACCTGATAATTCAGACCACACTGCAGCCTCATTCAGCGTACTGTGAAGCTTTCCAGGACGATATTGTTTGCTGGGCTCAAGACGCAGACGTTTTACGGGAACGGCTCGCTGGAATTTTTCAAACCTTGATCGAAAAGGGGTTCACGATGAATGAAAAATATAAGTTAGGTAGGTGTGACAACCTTTAAATATTTGGGAAACATCATATCTCACGGAAAACGATATGCTGATCCCGACAAGGTCAATTGCATTTTGTCCATTCAGGCACCCAAGACTCTAAAAGAGTTATACAGTCTTCTCAGCATGATTTCCTGGTTGGGCAGTTTCATCCCGCTTCTCGCGCATTTGTCTGCCCCACTCAATGAGCTGAAAAAGGGAAAACCAACTGCACTCAAGTGGACAGAGGAAGCGGAGACTGCACTCCAACAAATTAAAAAGGTCATTGCCCTGAAAGTTGCTCTTTCGTTTGTTCATCCAGATCGAGACTTTGTGGTGATTTCGGACGCAAGTGATTTGGCATCAGGTTCTGTTTTGATGCAAGTTGATTCACATGGAAAACTTTACCCAATCCGTTTTTATTCGAAAACATTCTCCATTCAGCAGAAGTCATGGCATTCCAACAGAAAAGAGGCGTACAGTCTTATCATTGCTCTGGAAGCTTTTGCTCCGTATTTCGGAAATCGTAAAGTTCTTGCTCTCAGTGACAATTCTGCGTTGTGTTTTCTCTAAACCGCAAGGTTTAAGACAGGCACGATCAGCAGATGGTTGGCTCGTTTATGCCAGTTCAATGTTACATTCGGCACATTAAAGGAAAAGACAACAAGATTTGTGATTTCCTCAGTCGTGTAGCGTTACTGACAGAGCCTGACATAAAGTTGTCAGACTTGTACGACGAACAAACAAAAACCATCCTTGATCCGACCCTTCCGCCAAACTTGTTGGACGACCAAGTTGGCATAACACAAGCAGGGATCAAAGAAATGATCGATGCACTTCCTCAAAAATCGGAAAATTCATGCGCGTCCAAAGAAGTCTGGGATGCCAATGACAATGAAGAATTCCATGTGGGCATGCTTTTCGAAACACCCTGTAAATTCTCAACTTTTGCTTTCTGCATGAAAACTGACACTGAGAAGCAAGAGCAATTGGGCTGCCCATTCTCAGCAATTAAACAAGCGCAAGAAACAGACGCATTTTGTCAAAAAGTCATCAAGCATCTGAAAAACCAGGCGCCAGAACCCCTGGAGTTGTCTACTGTTACGGCTGATAGCTTAGATCAGTATATTTCCAGGCTTCTGCCGAATCTTGAATTGGTCAATGGCGTCATCTACATCAAACGGCCAAAACATGGATCGGTGATTAGGATGCCGACTGGGTTTGTCAAACGATTTGTTATGACTTTTCATTCCAGCAAATCAATGTGCCACATCGGATGGCGAAAAATTCTGCAGAAAATGAAATCGATTGTTTATTGGGAGCACATGGCTCGCGATTGTCGTGTCATAATATCATGTTGCAAAGAATGCCAACTCTCGAAAATCTCGACACAGAAACCATTCGCAATAAAAGATATGGCAAACGACACTCGTCTGGTGCCCAGTGTTTGGGCCATTGATTGCATGCATTGTGCGACCGGCAAAGGAAACTATAAACAATTGTTGGTATGCATTGAA
Organism: Sinentomon sp. SZTP_YWyxl; assembly: GCA_030068105.1. Taxonomy (NCBI): domain Eukaryota; kingdom Metazoa; phylum Arthropoda; class Protura; order Sinentomata; family Sinentomidae; genus Sinentomon; species Sinentomon sp. SZTP_YWyxl. The sequence goes on from JASGXE010006581.1 coordinate 7,798, forward strand.
ACCTATTCTAAATTTTGCGTTTTGACGCCAGTCATCAAATTGCCAGTCATCAAATTTAACGCACTAATTTTGAAAAAGGTTCTGGAAGAAAAAATTGCAATGTTTTCGGGACTCCGATTGCAATTGTGCTTGATCAACTTTCCGTTCATAAATCAGAAAGTTTCAAAACATGGTGCAAATCTCGAGCGATCGAGCCTATATACACCATGCCCTACCATCATTCCAGCAATACTTGCGAGAGACATTTGGGTTCGATCAGGGGTATTTTGAGAGCTCTTATAGCTGAACACCAACATGACTGGGTCTTTCAAATTGGTCACATCCAACTCTGTTTGAACTCATCAATCGTCGACACTGTGAATTTGTCGCCCGCAAAGATCTTTTTGGGCCGTGACATTTTAACTCCACAAGAACTGCTTCTGTTGCACCCGGATAAAATCCAAGCCTTGCCTATTGAGGAGCAAGTGATGGCAGAAAATTGAATGCAAATTTGGGAACATGTTAAGGCGCAGGTGGAAAAATGTCGCCAAAGAAATTCCAAGTATTTTGAACGGAAGTTTCAAGAAAGCACATTGCAAGTAGGCGACATTGTGAAAGTAAAGCTCTTCCCTCAGTCGAAAAAGATCGACAATTTTAACAAGAAAATGTGTTACCAGTATGCAGGTCCATATGTTATTTTGAACATCGATCAGCGATCCAACGTCAGTCTAAAGCCTTGGAGGGCCGAGGGAAAAAGATGTAAGGTGTCAATGGACAGAGTATATCCCTACAGAACTCTCCCCGGCAGTGAACAACACAACCTGATGCACAGCCGATACTCTTGTCTGTCTTTTCAGGGTGAGGGTGATGACGTTGACTCGGGTTCTAGGGTCGACCATGTCGGCGGTGGCGGTGTTTCGACGGCCTTGGCTTCAGTGGACAAAGACTCAATTAGGACGAGCTTTAAATCACAGTGTGATTCAGGTGAAGCATCAGACGTCGATAGCGTTTTGCCGATTGACTCCAGAGAACTTAAAGACCACGAGCGCTGTGGCCAAAAACTCCCCAACTTGTTCTTGCTGGAAACAATAATATTTCGCAGCTGCATTTCGTGATGGCGACAGAACCGCCGTGGGTATTCGTTCTGCTGATCTCATCTGGTATGATTCCAGAGAACAGAGATGATTGGTGTCAAATTGCTACGTTATACGTTAAACAGGTTTCAGGTTTTTGATGCTGTATCCTCGCACATTAATGTTCAAATTTTAACGAAATAAAAACAAAAATCAACACAAAGAATTCAGCTACATTTACAGGTTACAGGTTTTTGATGCTGTAGGTATCCTTGCACATTAATGTTCAAATTTTAATGAAATAAAAACAAAAATCAACACAAAGAATTCAGCTACATTTACAGGTTACAAGTTTTTTGATGCTGTATCCTCTCACATTAATGTTCAAATTTTAACGAAATAAAGACAAAAATCAACTCAAAGAATTCAGCCACATTTACAGGTTTTTTGATGTTAACCTCACAAATCGAAAAAAAAAACTACATGCAGGTGTTGGATGGATCCCTAGATGTTTACCAGAGCAATGATGAGATGCATGTCCAACAGACATCACTTGACAGCTGGGCTAGTATATGGTTAGCTATCTCCTAGTTGAAAACAGTGCGTACTTTATATGCGTTCAATTCAATTGCTATGGAGGTTCCTGACTATTTTAATATCATCAGCTTACCTGTTCTTCAATGGAGTGATTGCATTGCTCAGATATATCAATTATAAACAGGATGCACGACCTCAGGTGGGCCATGGCCGCAATCGCCTGCATCTCAATAGTGTTCCTTTCCTCAAGAGGGTGGTCGAGCAAACCTGGGGTGTCGACAACCTGCCAACGTAGATACCTGTAGTCTGTGTGGCCAACGTAGAGGGATTTTGTTGTGAATGCATACGGTTGCACCTCAACATCTGCTCGAGTCAACTACAAAATTGGAAGAAAAATAAAGCTGAACAATATTGCACGACACAAATGTCTTCTCTTTTCAACCAATTCACCTGACATCGCCTGCAAGATTTTCAATTGAAAATCCATAAACCCGACATATCGATTTCTGCAGTCTAATTGTGCCATTTGCAACAAAAAGAGAGAAAAACACTGCTTAAAGTTTAAATTTCAACCTCGAACAATCTTAACAAAATAAAATGATATTTTATTCTTGAATTTAATTCATAATTGCAAATTTAATTCGGAACAGTGTGACCAAATACAGCAGGGAAATGAAACATGTTTTGTTGATCAGAAGGTACTCGGCAGCAAAAATCATAACAGAAGGTAATGCAATGATAAGATATTTTTGGAGCCAGACAGTACAAATCAGCACTGTTTACACTTCCCCTCAATGGAAGTTCATATCTCTTCCAATCCACCTCACTCAATAATTGAGGGAAGTGGATCTATAGAGTGAGATAATCTGCTCTGGACACTGCACTGTCTGGTCACTGAAGGGCCCCATATTTCTTGACCTAGGACCTCGTGGTGATGCTCTCCGCTAAGGCTCTGACATCGGGCCTAAAAGAGCCCTACCTACATTAGTTATCCTCAATGGCACAAGTTAGGCCCAACATGTACATTATTATTTGTACATGCTCTAAATTTAAATATTCTCTGCAGTACTTGAGAACCTCCAATATACCTCAAACTATTTTGCAGTTAAATAGGCCTTAACAACTGTTAAATCGATGTCGGTTCATTCCTTTAATGGGAGAACGTGATGAACCGTCACCATTACATTTTTCTTGGTCTCCATCCTCTTGTAAGTTCAATTTCTAAAATAAACACATTTATTGTTATACAGAGTGATTCAAAAGTCACGATAAATTTCATTTGTTGGCTCGCTAATGAATTTTGTTGCTGTTCCTGTCATGTCTGCAACGCCAAAGTAATTTATTTTGTTTCCAGGATGTGTGTGGTTATCGTCGGATCCGCGGAAGTTCTTGTTTGGAGTTGTTGCATGCCGGAGTTTACTGGCATGCTGGAGTATTCGCAAGCTGAGCACATTGAAATAATTGTTCCTCTCTGCGGAGACGACGACAGAATGTTTCAGGTCGTCAAAGAAACCTTCCAGGAAGGCCACCCAGATCGGATTTACCTAACATGCATGTCAATGAAGTGGACGTTCCAGAAAACTGGTCCTTTCGCAGATGACCCCAAATCTAGGCAGCTACAGATTGCGACCACCGGACACGAACGCAATATGATTTAGGCCATGAAAGAGGATGGAGGTACATCAACGTGGAAATTGGCGCAGCAAGTTTGGATAACCAGAATTCCGTGTTTCGCACACTCAACTCAGCGCATACTCAGAGCCATAAGCTCTGAGTATGCGATTTCAAGCCTTCATGGTTTCAAGCCCTCACCACTGCAGTAGTAGTGGTGAGAGCTTGAACCCTGAAAAAGACATTGGACCCTGAAAAGCATCTGAAATTCTGCCAGAATTATTCTCGAGCAAACACTTGTCCCGTCTGTTTACTCGACTGCCCACTGGCGGAATTTTAGGTGCTTCTGCGACGGAACTCATTCTCTGGAACTTGGGCAGGACCTCTTGATGACATGCATGTTGGGAGGACCACCCGGTCCGGATGGCGTTGGTGGAAGCTGTCCCTGGCAGCATGCAACGTCCTATCGCTGTCACCGCAGAGACGAAAAATTATAACGAGCTCAGCTTGCGAACACTCCGACATGCTACAAGTTCAGAGAAGAACATCTGCACAATTTGATGATAAAACATCCTGGAAACTAAATAGTTGCAGACATGACCAGGTAACTTTGGAGTTGCAGACATGACCAGGAACAACAACAAAATTCAACGGAGAGCCAACAAATAAAATTTATCGTGACTTTTGAATCAACCTGTATCTTCATATCGCAGCCAGCACTCCAGGCACTGACGCAGTACTTTGCCGTGAAATTGGTGGAAATTACTTCTCGGAAATTGAACTGAATTTGATAAAAAAATTGATGTGAAATCCGAATATTTCCCCTTTCCTATCCACATTAAAAGCAGGTACCTAATGATGCAAAAAACTTCCAAGCTGTGACCAGACTTTAGACGTGGCGACAATGACATGGTTAAAACTAGGGGTACCTTCCAAATCCTTTTGGATTTGGATCCATTTAATTCTCATTCACTTCTTTTTGCTGGGAGAGAGGTAGCAAATGAAGGGGACCACAGTTAAACCAGGACTAAATCCAAAAAGCGTTACACATAGTCATAAAACACGTCAACCAACATGTATGTAAGGCATTTGTGAAAGCTAACCTTGTTGATGAAGCTGGATTTTCCAACATTTGGAAACCCACAGATCAGAATTGTCCTTGTGTTTGGGTCAATTGATGGAAGACGAGACATGTGTTGCCTCACCTGCTCCAAATACTGAAGGCTCTGCTTCTGACGCTTCATTATTGTTGCCATCCTACAAAGGTTTGGGACGATTATGAGATCAGTTGAAGAGATATTTTATCAGGTAGGCCTACCTTCCTACAGCAAAATATGTGACCATGTTAATTGATGAAAACCTGTTCGGCCGAGGGCTGCACGTCATTGGAAACTACATTATACCCTATTTAATCTGTTTTTTAATTATCATTAAAAAGTTAATGATCATCAAAATCGCAAGTGTAAACGCTTTTTTCTAATTTTTTCGCTAAATGATGTTCCGGAACATAATTTATTTTTCAGTTTTTATTATTAATTTTAGATGTGAAGGCCTAAAATTAATGATCATTAAGGGAACGTCATCAGGAAGATAAGATTTTAATTATGTTCCCAACATAATTTATTTTTAATGACGTTCAAAACGTTTTGTGATTTTGCGGTCGCTTGAGCATTTTTGAACGAACAGAAGCGCAAATTCGACAAATCATGCTGCTGAAATGTTGCTGGCCATTCAAGGACACCATATTCCAGAAAAAAAAAAGACGGAATAGCTTCTAATACCCACCAAAAATGAAAAATTTTCTAATGGAATCTGAAAATTTTGTGGAGCGACTGGGCATCGAACCCTGGTCCTCTTGGTCTGCAGTCGAATGCTCTACCACTGAGCTATACCCCCAAACTAGAAGTTATGTTCTAAAAGAACGCTCATATTTCGCTGCTGCTGTTTCGCAACGAAATTTTCAAAGGGAACAGCAAGCGCAATCCGCAGTCTGTTTTAATGAGGTTTGGCGAAAATGCAAATGTGAACAGGTCAAAATAAATGATCATTAATCGACCTTTTCGATTAATGAGCTTCCATTTAATGATCATTAAAAATTCAGATGTAAATACGGTATTAGATAAACAGGTCGGTAGAAATTACGTGCTTTTCATCACACATCGACTGACTGAGAGTTTGCTGCTGAAAATGGACTTACTCCAGAAAAAGGGATGGCAACAATACCTAATTTATGAATTTATGGGCGTGTAACAAGAACCTCTTCACCCGATTCAGGAAGTGTTAGGCCTAACTCTTGACACAAGACAGGGTGTATGCAAAGCACTTATGAGCTTCAAAAAAAGTCAAGAAGAGAAGAAGAGCTAAGGGTTGGCATCCAGAACCCAAAAAAAAAAATTAGAAAAGGGAAGAACAGGACAGGGCTCCTGGGTATTCACGACCCCATGTCCAGTTTTCAGAAAAAAAGTCTTCAATCAAGCCCATTGGCCTCAATGGCTTCAAAGTTGGAAACAGCAAATTGAGCTACAATAAAATTTAAAAATTCAAATTTGACAAAAAAAACAACAATACCTCGACACCATGCAATTTCAATTGGTTCCATAGAACTACCTATTCACCTTGTAATTTACGCAGATGTCAATGCAAAAATTTACGGAGACAATATAAACATAAGGGCCATTAAAATAGCCTGAACGAGAAATTATTGATGTGGAGTCTAACCAACCACAACAAGGTTGAAGGGAGAATAGCAATGCTAACCTTCCAAGAGCAGCCTTCTTGAGCTGTTTACATCTGTACATTGAATCTCCATATTTGAGAAGACGGACATAGTCGTTGCCAACCCTGTTTTGAAAACGGAGAGGAAACAAAACAGCATGAATTCCGATTGAGGGGTCAGCTGAATCACTGCCAAAATATCAAATTCAGTACACACAAAATTAAAGAAACCCTCAAGGCGAAGAATGGTTGAATGCTGTCATTCTTGTGGCCATATGCACCACACCACTGTCATTATTAGATATATGCATGCCACCCAATTCCCCATTTGATTGCACACACTGCGCAGCAGTGGGAAATGCAAAGCAAAGTCTGCCAAAAAGGAAGCACAAGAATGTACCAAACTACTACCTGTCGATCCTCTGAATAACACAACCCGTTGTTCAATCTGTCTTATGTTATAACAAAATGCAGCTGTCCGTTTGCAGGAAAAATAATTGGTGAAGCACAGGTTTGTTGAAAGAGACAAAGAAAACCACATCAAGAGAAAAAGATGTCATATTCGTGTGGATGGCAATTGCACACGAATATCGTTGGCATAACAAGGAGATGGACGATGGGTAGGCAGTACGCAATAATGGAAGGTAAGTGGTCTCATCTGATAAAAAGAAAAAAAGAGAGAGAATACAACAGTGGTCCAGTGGATTATTTTTTCACTCCCGTGGCAATAATTTTGCTGGTGGAATTTTGCTGCCGGCTATTGAAGGTGATGTTTTTTCAGCCATGCAGGGATGAGCAACTTCATTTATGCATCATCACATTCTGGAAACACGTGGTTACCTATCTCATGGAATGGAAGTGGGCAACTGTAGCTATGCTGTTAGCGGAGATTATCTGCTTCCGACTGACTGTCCAAGCTTTGTGGGAGGGTGACAATAAAATACAATGCCCTGGAAGACATAAATATCAATCGATTTTGCAACCATTAGGATCCACTTTGACGATAGGTACTCAAGTTTATCAGACACAATAACTTGCATGTGCGATATAAACTAATGTGTGTGGGTATGAGGCAATAATTTGCTGGTGCTACACTCTTCTGCCGCAATTGGGACAAAAACCAAAATTAAATTAGATTCGCACACCTGAACAGATCCGTGTCATCCAATAGCATGAATCTTCAACAGGACTGATGTTGTCAAAGGTTTGACTGGGGGAGATGACGATGTGCTGGGCACATTTGGAGTTCTTTATGGTAGCAGAGGTCGGAACTATGGAGAATTTTTAAGACTGAACTCGTGTCTGTGCCATTTGCGCTGGCTCAGAGACAGCAGGTACAGGAAAGATGGGTGGGCGTTTCTTGAAGAACAAGGTACTGGTGCCAGACAGGGTTGAGATCAGTGACTTTCTTGATGCTACAGTTTTCTGCCCTCATTATATCCATGGTTTCCCTCCCTGATCCGTTGGCTGGGGTGCCTGGCTTGGCTAAAATCTTAATTCGGTGTTGTATTGACACCTTTGATAGAAGATGCCATCGTGCAAACATTGCAAAATCATTTCAAGCGTTTTTTTTTTTTTTAGTTTAAAATAATCAGTTTCCTGTTCCAATTGTGGCAGTCGAACTGGAAGCACCTGGAAGTTTTTACCTCACAATGTCTTCTACGAGTTTCAGAAACATTCCTGTGTGTGGGTACTGGGTAGGAATGTTTGGACATATTACAGGGTGGCCGAAAAGTCCCGCAACATAGTGATTTGGTTAACCTGCTTTTTAATGGGTCTCTACGTGGCTGCCGTCGGTCTCCAGGCATGTCTGCATTCGGAAACTTGTCTCTCGACAGACCAGCGCAAAAAGTTCATAGTCTCCGTTGATCTTCTGGCAGATGGCAATGATGTGTTGTCGGAGATGTGCAGGAGAAGAGATCAGGACGCCGTAGACTTTTGCTTTCATAACTCCCCAAAAGGATAAACCTTCCAGACCACGCAACAAAATTACGGCACTGGTGCGTTTGGTGGCCCCCGAGGTAAGTCGCCCGAGGTAAGTTTGGTGGCCCCCGCGAGGTTAGTCTGGTGCCCAGACCTAAGCCGGGAACCTGCCCGGAGACGGCGGCCCATGTTGGCGGCCCCCCACTGCGTGGTCAGTGCAAAACCTTTTTCACGCAGCTGGGAAGAGGGAGTGTGCGTACTGCTGGCGAACGCCGCTGGTGCTTCCGTGACTCCCTGCGCTTGTTAACCGGCAGTTGCCGGACGGCGCTCTTGCCGCGCGACTGACGCAAGGCGAAGCTTTCCCTCATTATAGTGCACTGGATAGGGTAGGTACTCACGTATTGCTCTAAAATGCTCTCATCCCTTATCGTGCTTCAAACTTTGCCTTTATTTGCCATCCAAGATCATCTTGAAGTAGGTACCTACCTACCTATTCTTTCATTCCGTGTACCTGCCAGTCTTCTCTCGAATCAGTTGTTCAATCTAAATTGTGACTTTCTTCCAAAATTTCAGATCCCCCTTTTTTGCTTCTTTTTTCTCTTTGTTTTTTTTTTACTCTTTTTTTCTCCTCATTCTTTTTTTGTTTTGTTTTTTTCTTTTCTTTTCTCATTCTTTTTTTCCTCTTTTTTATCCTTTTCTTTTTTGTTTTTGTTTTTTTCCTTTTTCCTTCTTTTTCTTTTTTGCTTCTTTTCTTTTTTTTACATACCACCTGCATCCCTATCTTCTTGGGAAATTCTATTTTTACTACCTAGTTTTTTCCACTTTTGTGTTTTTTTTGAGATTGTGATTGGGTATACATGAGGAAATGAGTGTTAGAGTTTGCTCAAGGTTGGATCTTGCCTGGTTGTGTATGTGTGTGTGTCTGCTTGGGTGTCTGAAGTGATTGCTATATGACTAGGCCCCGTCCACATTCCGATGATCTCTTCGCGGTCCTTTCCCCTCCTTTTCCCTTTACCCCTCCTTTCGATAATGCAGCCGACGGTCGCGTTCCCTTCCCATCCCTTCCCCTCCCTTCCCTGGTATATGATGAACCTCTGCTGTTCACAATTGATGATTGCCTTTATGGCATGAAAACCTGTAGAACAGAGTAAATCTGATACCGACCACACACCGGGCTGCGTTTACATATCATCTTTAACCGGTCAAGCCCGGCGCCCGTACACCTTACGCGCTCAAAAACTGCAACTGATATCCGACTGACGTAAGGTGTACGCATGTTTAAAGCTGTGGCGATTTGCCGAAGTCCGTACACCGTACGCGCGGGAATACCAAGCATTCAAATGGGTTTATCGCCGCAAATGCGGCAAATAGCGTCGGCAAAAATTTTCAGAGTCGGATAACAGCGATCGAGAAGACGTTTATTCCACCAAAATCGGTCCAACCGTTTTAAATTGGCGCAATTTTCAAATTTCCCGGGTTTTTGTCTTTAGTTCCTGTTGAAAGCGCCTTTTTTCGCGATCGCGCGACATCTGCCGCCCGCCGAAATTTGAATTTTCGGGAAGTCGAAAGACGCGCGATTTAGCAGACGCTTGTTTCACTCGATTTGCTGCATTTGTTTTGAAATGGCGTCGTGTTGAAATTTCCTGTTTTTTCCAGTTTTTGCTCAATTTTGGTGCAGTTTTCAGTGGTTTGTGTGTGTTTTGGCCAGTTTTTTGTGCAAAAGTGTTTTTATTGGTTGAAAACATCAAAATATGAGTGATTTTATTGACATAGAGCAGAAATCTGTCTTGGTTGGGCGGGGGAAATGCATGCATTTCTGCTTTTTCCGTTTTTCGAAAATCCTTTCAAAAATTATTAATTCCGGCGGGAGCAACACTTTTTGGTGCCGAAAATTGCGGAATACCATTGCAAAACTCGAATTCGTAACTCCGGGCTTGAGGGGTTAAAATGCAAAAGGGGATGTTATCGGACTTTCATTCTTCTTGGAACGGACTTTTGGCAAGGCTGCCAATGAGACATAGCAACGGCAGAGTCGGCTGCATTTGTTGAGAATATGGCTTGCATTCATTCATTTGCTGCGATCATTTAGCAGTAAAAGGCTATATTTCCTATATTTGTCCAAAGCGTCAGGTGACTGTTTCGATGTGGTGCATTCGAATCAGTATAAAGGTTAAGAAATAACATTGGGCCCGAATAGACTAATGAGTTTTGTAATCTCTTGTCTTGCATTTCATTGTTTTGCAGTATCGGTCGGTTGCATCTTGCATAAATTTACACTGGGGCAAATTCTTCGAGGGATTAACATAGAAACCTGGTCAGAAGGGACACACGGTTTTGTATTTGCCAGCCTTTGTGTAACCTTTCTCACCCACTATCTCTCATCGTTCCTCCACGAAGGTTCCAGGTATACTCGAACATGAAGCAGTCCCAGAGATCAGGAGGCTCGGAAAAAGCAAGTGATCGCACATCCCGACTCCCGAGCAACCCACCCGCAGGTAGATGAAGCATATTATGTGAGGATATGGAACAGGTATATACCTTCTCGTTTGCGAGACCCCAATGATGTGCGTTTTAGAGGTTCTGAACATGGTGAACCGTTCACCATGTCCTAAATTATTCGGAAACATACTCGTGGTATAGCGCAGCCCAGTGTATGGTGGTCTTAGCTCGGGGGCCACCAAACGCGCCAGTAAAAGGTTCCACACGCTCTTTCAGAGAATGAGACTTATTCAAAAAGGCAAGTTTAAGCCTTAACGGAAAGAAAATCAGAAAAATGATGAACAACCTATGTTGCGGAACTTTTCGGATACCCTGTATCGGAAAGGTGAATGTGGCTGCATTATTTTCTGCATAAAGCTCCATAAAAAATTTTTTGATACAAATTCCCACAACAGGTCGCACCAAAATATCAGTTCCAAAATTGCTGGGAAAAAATAACAATAAAATTAGGGTGACTTAACATAAAAAAAGTAAATAAAAGTAAAAACATCGCAACAACTGACCGGTCAACCAAATGCCTTGCCATGTTGATCTGGCCAAGTGCAAGCTTGTAATGATCTTTGTCATAGAGTATGTTCAGCAGATCAGCATAGAATGGGTGGATATCCTGAGAAAAATTTAAACACCAATTAAACCAAATTGAACAGCTGAGATCAAAAGGAATCAAGTTCATTCAACATCGGTGTTGAAAAAGCAGGCAAAATGACACCTGTGAGGTTGGATTTCTACTGATTCCCAAGATGTTTGTAAACAGCAGCAGTGTAAAAATTCATTACCTTTTCTTCTTTCGCATGCGGGAACCCTTGTAGAATGCTTTTGTTTGTAAAGCAAAAAAAAATTGTTCAGGTTCTGGGCATAAATCTGTCAGTACCTTCCTGTAAAGCTGTTATTTATCAGCATAATCTTGGTTGAACCACATGCAGCGGAGAGGTCATGACCGAGGTAGTGCTTCCTCGTCGAGGTACCTAGTTAAATTCTTTTCCATTGGAGCAGGTGGCACAAACTTACCTCGCTCGGAGTTTGTGTTACCCTGCATTGATCTCTCCACCGATGGTCGTTTAAATGCAAATTGGGAGGCTGCATTTGCGATAACTTACCGAGCAGTGAGCATGTGGTTCCACAAAGATCTAATAGAATGCCTGTAGAACTATATAGGTAGAACCTATCATTTTTAATTTTGGATATTTTTACTCGATAATGGCAAAAATGCCATTCATTAGGTACGAATTGGGATTTACACATCAGATCAGACAAATAACTTGAAAAGAGATACACACCCCAATTCCACCGAAGGGAACCTTCAAACGTGACCAAGCTGAGCTTCCATTTGGATGTTCCCACCCGGATTTTGTTTGTGGCCACTCATCCCATATGTGCACACGCCAGCTACCCTCTGCTGGTTGCCATCAAAGCCATTTCCATGCAAGTTGGCAATGAAGGTGAGCGACTGCTTTTGGCAGAGGTACCTACCTACTAAAAAAATCTCATAAAACAGCTACACCTAGGCCAGTACCTAGCGAATAACAATTCACCCTAGTAGGTACCTAGGTTTCGCCGCAAAACATGCAGGCCCAAAGTCACATACTTACGTCAAGTTTCGGAAAGTCTTGCAAAATCTGCGACATCCTCTCATTGAAATTCTGCTGTGTGTAACGCACTTTACGCATGTAGAACTGGCGAATGCGGGTTATCTTATAGTGCTTATGAATCACGGTCGGTGTCTTCCGTTGAGTTTTTGAAAGGATGATGTCGATGAAGTCCTGGAAAAGAAGAGCAAAATGAACAATAAATGGGCAACAAGCACAACTTATAGTTTGATAAGAGTGGTTGCCAAACAACTTAAAACTGTGAAATTGAGAGTTGCGAGTTTCAGGGAGGTTGGAAATTGATGATATTTGTCAAAAAATCAAAAATTCAAATGCATTGGTCGGTAGGCCTACCGAGTGAATAGGAATTTTACCAAGTTAGGTACCTGCCTGCCTACATTGGTGCCCACATGCT
>JASGXE010006582.1:0-20166 GCA_030068105.1 Sinentomon sp. SZTP_YWyxl
ACCACAAGCACCGTGTTTGGTTATTTTGCATTGCGGTGATATTGCACCACACTGTACAGTATCAACTGGCTGAAATTTGCAGACAGTGGAGAGCTCTGCCCTGCCTGGCGCAAAAACAAACGACAGCGACGAACGCCAGCGGCAGACTCAGAATGAAAGTGACAAAATATCAAAGTTTTTAACAAAATATCAAAGTTTCATCAAAGTTTGATCACAATAATTGATCAAGTCATATATCTGATTTTTTTAAATACGTAAATGCAAAGAAATTGACACATTTTGATCAATGTTTATCAAGTTTGATAAACCTTGGCAAACTATTCCTTCAAAGTTCATCCACCCTTTGATCAACTTTTGACGTGATTAAACATTTGATTTGATGAGAGTTTCATCAAATTCCATGACACTCACATCAAACTTGATGAACGTTCACGAATTTTCGTTTGCTGGGAATATGGTCAATGTCCAATTTTTGTCTGAAACTGAGCATTTGTTCTCATGTGAGCGCAGACCGCGAAAAATCTGTTTTTCGTGTGTATATTTTTTAAATTTAAAAAACAAAGATTTTTCAAATTATTTGAAAATATATGTCAACAATCCGCACTAAATAAATCTCTCCTGTCAGGTGGGTGTAATATCCCATTTAAAAAGCACGTGGAGGCAGGGGCTAGATTTTAGGACAGACAGGAGAGATTTGGACAAGATCACATTCTGGCATCCAACAATGCAGGAGAGGACAATCAAGCAGCTTCTGTTTGTCTGACACACGAGAAGGTAGAGTACAGTCGTTTGCAAAAAATGTTTCACATGAACCTGCAGAGTGAAAGGGAGATGGTTTTCATTTGCAAAAAAATTAATCGGGGGAAGAGAAGGATTGAACGTTATTTATTCTCAGGTCGGATGAATTTTTGGCCGAATGTTTGAACGTTATGTTCGAATGTCGCTCAGTCAGAATGAAGATTTGCCCATTACGTTTTATTCCGAATATTTATTGCTTTCTTCACAGTTTTTTTTTCGTTCGCGTTTCATTTCGTCCGAGTTTCTCTGTGTTTTCAGTCAGTTTGTACGATTGCGAATTGTTTGGTTCGAGTGGCTTTTATATCGAATGTCGTTTGCATCGAGTGCGATGATTGAAAAATATCAGAACAGTTTGTTGCGCAATGGTTTTTGTGTTGGCATAATCCTAAACACCAACATTAAATTTTGCTGCTCTTTTGATGCTTTGGGTTTCTTTGATGCTTGACGGCACGAAAACAATTTTGAAAGAAAATATGGTGAGAATTACCTATTTGTTCCGAGCTCCCCACGGTCAGAGTTCTGTGCCCATTTGTCTGGCTTTTAAAGTTCGAATGCCGCATTGTTCGAATTGAGATTTCTTCGAACCCCCAAAAGAGGTTTAGCATGTGTGATTGATTACCATTTGCAAAAACCAAACAATTAATTTTCATGTTTTTCATGTTTTCATGTTTTTCAATAATTTTCAATCAATTTTCATTTTCATGTTGACCAGATGTTACAACATCAAATGTGGTGCTTGACCGCAAAACGATATCGTGGTTCGGTTATTGTCCCACTGAAACCAATCAATATGCGGACAATAATTATTTTGCAAATGGAAAATCATAAATTCCTATTCCTTCTGCATTTGTGAAACATTTATTGCAAATCACTGTACTGTTTGCCCACTTTTGAGAACGTGCCCGACAGCAGGCGAAGAGGAGGATTGGAGACCACCCAGAGAGAGAGTCGAGAGAAGAGGACTTCACAAAATGGCTGACTATGCAGTGGACAGTCGATGGGCTTTCGATGGGCTGGAAAGAGCAAGGCAGAAGCCCCACCCCACTCAACCCACCCCACCCCACTCCCGATGATGCTTGCGGGAGTCTGTCAGGACAAAGATGGGAGAGATTCGGAATTCTTTCCAGTCTGCATCATCCAAAGTACCTCCTAAAAAGCGCTGCAAAATCCCACTCATCGGGGACATCGTTTTTCAGTTAAAAACTGTTCGCATTTGAAAAGTTGTGGACGGATGCGGATAATTTTGGTGTTCAAAGAGAGCCAATAGAGTGCAGATTTCCATTTCATGAAGACATTTCGACATTTCAATTTGTGAAATTTCGAAAACGTTTCTTCAATTTCAAAGCCCGTTTCCGACACCTTCAAACATTCCGCCCTTTCGTTGGAAAAATGGACTGCATCACAAAATTTTCTGTTGCAACATGGGATCGACTTGCTGCAAAGTTGTGCACCAATTTCTGGCCCATCTTTTGACACCAAATTCATTGAAATCTGTGGCCATCTGACCCACCATTTGTCCTTTCACAGCAGCCGGTGAATGTGATTATTCATTTCCCGAGCGCAAACTCACCATCTCTCTAGAAAGTCAAGGGAGAGTGATTCCTTCGCCCTGCGTGGTTCCAGTAGCGCTCTCCCTGGAAACTCTGGGGGGCACTGGGGGACGCTCGGCATCATCCCCGCACGAAATGCCGCTCCAAGGTGTAAACGGTGCGCTTCACCAATCTGTCGAAAGAGCGCTAAAAGTTTATGGCAAAATTTTATATTACACCGGCCGGTGATGCAAACGCTTGAAATTGTGGTCATCTTGGGAAATCCATTGGGATGATTTTTGTTGAAAAATATTCCGAACACAAATTATTTTTTGTGACGTTCAAAACATTTCATGTTTTGAACCATTTAATTAAGCACCATTTTAATCATCAAAAATCGTTGCTTTGATACCGGAGTGAAATTCCCCCACCCCGTTGTTTTCGAACTCAATGCCCGGACACGTTTTTACAAATCCTGCCGCGACTTCAGGTAGCGGAGAGCATTTTGTGCAAGAATGCTCGATTGGGGCCCTTCACTCGCAAGAAAAAATATTTTTCTTTCTTACCTATAAAGCTATCAACCTGACCTAACCCTGTCCCCTCTCGGAAAAAACAAAGCACGCTTGGGGTCTCGGCCTGCCATCTAAAGCAGGGTTTGTAAACTGGCTACCCGGACGAAAGACGCGAGGCTTCTCCGATTCGCTAAGTTTAATTCATGTAATTCTTTTTCCTGCATGAGCAGTCGTGTTCGATAAATTGGTCGGAAATTGTTTTTGTTTTTTAACTGTGGAGTTCCCACCCTTTTCGTCAAAACTTTATTTGTCACGCGTTTATTTTTAACAAAACATTTCTTTCACGCACCGTGCTCTTTCCCTTTTTTACCACTCCAAGAACTCTTTTTGTCAAATATCTCCCCAGGGATTTGGACCCAACTTGGGATTTTGTGCACTGCCACTGATGGCCGTCGTGGGCTATCAATGTCCGAATTGGGACGGCATCCCCAGCGGGGTTGCGGGTCAAACCCCCTGGTATAGGTTTAGGTGTCGGAATTCCCCAAAATCTGGAGCTTGAGTATGAAAAGGTTTTTAGTTCTCGAAACGCCATCACAACATTTCAAATCTTTAGTGCAAGAAAACAGTGGCGGATCCAACCTTTCGCCTGGTGTTTTGAGGCCGGGGGGTTAGAGGGGAGGGGTGGGAGAGCTACCCAGCGGGGGTCCAGGGGCATTGCCCCGGCAAGTTGTTCAGGGGACGAAGTCCCCTTTAAAAAGCTGGAGTGTTTTGACAAAGTCAGGTTCTCCATGTGACATCTTGAGATATGAAAAAGTCGAATTTCTCTTTCTTTGTTAAACCTTTTTGAAAATCAGGAGTTCGCATGTAAACGGAGGCATCGCAACAGAAGTTCGCAGCGCAGGGCTGCGCTACTTCAACTGACCGAGAACTTCACAATATGGAGCATGCTGAAGTTCATGCTTTGTTTTTGCGCCAGGCGGAAAACAGACTGACGCGGGCATCGACTGTGGGAACATCCCTTCTTGCTTTGCATTGGTCGGCCGAAAGGCTGACGGGCTTTACTTGTCTTCCATGATGTTGATTGATCTGTAGGTATTCACGACACAAGTGAGTTGTGCAGAGTGTGTGCACCGATGAGTGGCGTCGTGGTGGCGCGATCGAGGGCTTTCATTATTGAACTCATTGCTAAAATTCCGTTCGAGATGTACGAGTATCATATGCAGACTTTGGAAAGACATTCAGTATTACGTCAATGACACATGTGGAATGACCACGCTTAATAAAGATATAATATTGCGTGGTTTTATAGGCCCACAAGAATCGGGCACAAATTTGAAAGAGCCTGAAATACGATATCTCAAAAACAGCCGAAAAATGATCAGATCGGGTGTCAGTGTGGAGCAGATCAGTTTCTATCAAAACCCATAACAGATAGAGACCGACAGTCAATCAATTGCAATTAGAACTGATCCATTTCAATCGCTCTTGGTAGGTACCTGGATGCCTTTCTAGGCACCTGATGTCTGTGTTTTTGTGCACGCATGGCATCTGTTAACCTTTGTGCTCTCAACGGTGTTCTGTCGTTTTCTTCTCAATAAAGATCGCATTCGTTCATTCCCACTTGAACCTCTGCATGTGCCATCCAAATTCCGAACATTGGCACAACTTCTTTCACATTCGTCCCATGGCTGTTCGTTCAGTGAAATTGCGAGTATGGCTGTTGATTCTGTGAAATGGCAAATGCTGCCATAGGACTCGTTTTGTGTTCGCCCTTTTGTTGTTCTTTCTGTGAAATGGCGAACATGGTCATAGCGAACATGAAACATGTTCTGCAACATGTTTCATGTTCTCCCCTTTTTGCTTTTCTTTCTGTAAATTGGGGAATATTGCCATTTAACTTGTTTCACGCTCAGCCCTTTTGGCTATACTTTCTGTGGAATGAATGTGGATATTACTTTTTTCACATTTTCACCACTGTTCTTCCTGCGGAATTGAGAATTTTGCTCGAACTTGTTTAACATTTTTCAATATGGGTGTTCTTCCTGTGAAATGACGAATATTGCTGTTTTTCATTAACTATTTTTGCTGTTCTTTCTTGTGCAGTGGCGAATATTGCCAAAACTTCTTTCACAACGCCTATTGGCTATTCTTCTTTAGACTCACAAGCATAAAAAGAAACACGCAAGCATTCAAATACGTATCTTGAAACACAATGAAAATATACAGGGTGTGCCGAAAACATTTCGCCAAAATTCGTGGAGATGTTCCTGATGACAAAACAAATCGAAATTAATCTGTAAAAAAATTTCCTCCGGGCCCCCATTTCCATGCAATAACCCCCCAAAGTCCCCAAAAATGGACCCTTTTGGAGTATTCATGAGGGAGGTAAGATTTCATTGTAGAGCTGTCAAATTTTCAGCCCGGGTTTCACGTATCGAGTAAAACATAAAATATTCAGTGACAAAATATCCTACGAGCCCCCATTTTCACGTAGTGCTCCCCCAAAAATCCAAAAAAAGCCTAATTTGTGGTGGTCTTGTTTTAACTGAGATATTAAAAGAGTGGGTCTCTGCACAAAACCCATTTTTCGAGGAGATATACATAAAAGTTCGTTGAACAAAAATGTTCAGTGAGATAATTTGTCTCCCCATTTCCACGCAATAGCCACCCAAAAACCAGTAAAAGAGTCTCTTTTTCATGGTAACCATGATTACCGTGGGGTTTGCCATGGTCACCATGAAAAAGAGACTCTTTTCACCGGTTTTTGGGTGGCTATTGCGTGGAAATGAGGAGTCTAAGCAAATTATCTCACTGAACATTTTTTGTTCAGCGTATGTTTATGTATCTCTCCTCGAAAACTGGATTTTGTGCAGTAACTCACTCTTTTAATATCTCAGTTAAAACAAGACCACCACAAATTGGGCTTTTTGGATTTTTGGGGGAGCACTGCGTGAAAATGGGGGCTTGTAGGTTATTTTGTCACTGAATATTTTATGTTTTACTCGATACGTGGAACCCGTCCTGAAAATGTGACGACTATACAATGAAATCTTACCTCCCCCATGAATACCCCAAAAGGGTCCATTTTGGGGGACTTTGGGGAGTTATTACATGGAAATGGGGCCCGGAGCAAAAGTTTTTACTGATTAATTTCGATTTGTTTTGCCATCAGGAACATCTCCACGAATTTTGGCGAAATGTTTACGGGACACCCTGTATAAACGATAAAACGATACCCAGAGACGTGCTGCCAGAGTTATCTCCGGAAAGTTCCGTCGCTGTGCCTCTGTGTCAGCTATCCCGTCAGACCTACAACTTGAGCTCCTTCGCGATAGACGACGTAACCGCCGGCTCAAAATTTTATCTGACCTTGTTTTCCAAAAATGCCCTGTTCCACTTCCTTTCTGTATAGTCTGAAGTCTGTTCAACGCCGTTCCGACCACGGGATTTGTTTTTCATATCCAACACCCAGGCACAATTTTCAGATGAATTAATTTTTCCCAAAAGCAATAAGAGAATGGAATTGCATTGACGTTCCGTCTCGGTTGTTTCCAAAGCACTCCTGAGGCACTAAGAGAAAAATGATTTGTTGTGGCAACACAAAAATGAGTTGCCACAACTAATTTTGAGCGCCAGTTTTTTGCAACCCATAATATATGGTTGTCACAGCTGGAAAAAATAGTTACCAAAATTGGCTGTCAGAACTGAAAAAAATTTGTTGCGACAACAGTAAAAAATTGTTGCAGCAACCAAAAAAGTTCTTTTACAATCACCACCTTGAAAATGGTCGCTAGTGACTGTCTTACCAGTGGCCTAACTCTTCCGATGAAAGATAAGGATAAAAAGCTTAGATATACCTGCTTGTCTTTATTGGTTTTGACATTAAAAATAAAAGATATCATGAAAAATGTAAAATTCGGGCACAAATCGAGATAAAAGATCCAACAAAATCCAGCTTATCCAGATCAAGCGATAGAAAATTCCGCGACAACAAAATGGCGAAAACCAGAGGCAAGTACACTAAAAATTTGATATTCCGCCTCCAGAGGCCTCACAATCATCGCGAAACCACTTCCGTAACTTGTGAACAACGAAATCAAGTTCCCGCAACTAGCAGTTTGGGTTGCGCCAATCCCATTTTGTTTGCCAACCCAACAAAAAAGTTTGGTTGTGGCAAACACACAGCAATCGTTGACTTCAACCTTTTTGTGGTTGAAATAAACACCAAACGGGGTTGCCGCAACAAATATACTTCAACTCACAAAAAATAGTTGAAAAACATTGAGATTTTTCTCTGTGGCACTTCCTCCAAAAAAGAGACATTTTGGATCTCTCTCCCCCAATTTAAATTCCGGGCATCACTGAATCTGGAGCGTTTTCTAATGCGTTTCACGCATTATTTAACTGTTGCCATTTGTTTTTACTTTGTGAACTTTTTGTTTTGTTTGTTTTGTTTTTACTCTATTTGACGATGTTGTTTTGAACGGATGTTTAGGTACTTTGGAGCGTGTGCTCCCTGCCCCCAAAGTTCTTTGGGGCAGTATTGTGAAATTAAATAAATAAATAAAAATACAAGTCTAATGAAACAAGCATACACGTGTGCAAGCATACGAACACTCAATACGTAAGAAATCAAGCGTGCAAAATTTCAAAAATGAAAACATAGAAGCACACAAGCATAAACTAAAAAATAAACTAACACTCACGCAAAAAAGCACAAGCATTCAAAAGTAAAATACACAAACTAACAAAAACACAAACATTTTAACCTTTTTAACATGCAAATATGTAATTGGCAAGTACTTAAAATTGCAAACTTTTGATTATCATAAATAAAAAAAAATATAAAAACAAACAAAGCATAAAAACGTTAAGCACACCAGCATAAACGGCACAAACACAAATATAAAGAGCAAACACTCAGAGGAAAATATAAACAACAATCCAAATATTCAAAAATTCAAACACACCAGGACGCACAAAAACAATGAAGTACACTCCCACACAAGCAAAAATTCAAAAACCTGAAATTTATACACAGAAACATGGCTCGCAACAAGCTCGCAAGAATGCAAACACGCAAGCACACAAACATGTTATCTTTTTGTCATTCAAATATTAAAATTTCAAACGTGAAAACATATTGGCAAGCACACAAGCAAAATACATAAACTTACGAAAGCACAAACTTTATCCTTTCAGGCATTCAAACATGCAAAAATAGGCAAATACAAATTTATCAATCTGAAAATATTAAAACAAATAAGTATGCAAGCAATAAGTGCACCAGCATACAAGAGCACACAAGAGCACACAAGAGCACACAAGAGCACTAACACAAACATACAAACATATAAAGCGCAATCTCTAACAGGCAAACATGCAAGCACAATGCAAGCACAATGCAAGCACAATGCAAACATTAAAAATTGCAAACATGCGGAAGCACAAAAATTTGAACTCATGCAAGCATCCACGCAGACAAGCAGTGGTCATATATGCACACCCGCGAACAAACACACACACACCCACAAAGATTCAATATGGAAACAATCAAATATGCAAAATTCAAACACCCAAGGGGCGCACATTCAAATATGCAAACATACCTAACACAATTGGCAACATCCAAAACAAATATAAGTCATGTAAGCACAAATACAAACACAGTATAAAAATGAAACATTTAAAAATTCAAACATGAAAAAGAAAAAAACTTTTGAAAATAAAACATTCAACGATACAACACAATCTGCTGCTCTGCAAACATATAAATGCACAATATGCCAACATATGAGGACAAATAAAAGGATACAGGCATGAGGAACGCAAGCATGCAAGAGCGCAAAATACACATAGTGTGCAACCCTCAAATATGCGACCATACAAAAACAAAATACTCAAACATTTGGTTTGCCAACAGCACATATGTGCGAAAGCAATAATTTTTTAAAAATAAACTAGCATATAGGAGCACAAATACAACAACAAACACACGTATTGCTCACACATTCAAATACGCGGACATGCAAACTCACAAGGTACAAAAATTCAAATTTGAAAACACATGGCACCAAAGAAATGTAAATAGGCCCTATCACCGCGTGTCCTACAATCTCAAACACATAACCATACCAGAGAACAAATAAAAAGATGCAAACAAACATGCTGTGAAAACATTGAAATATGCAAACATGCAAATGCAAAATATGCAAAACTACAAGGAAAAACATGAAGCTCAGGAGCATTTGGTACCAGACCTTCGAATAAAAGAGCGCAAATACGCAAAGTTGTGAAAATTCAAACACACAATATGTAAAAAATATGCACACATTCAATCATACAGAACATTATGTAAATATGCAAACATGCAAACTACAATATATGCATACATGGAGGGGGAAATGTAATGCCTGTAAGCATTACACACACAAGCGTCAAGAGCGCTATTATGCAAACCTACAAACACACAATAATGCAGGCATATAGAGATAAATGTAATTCCAACAAGCATTAGGCATATGCAGAAAGAGCGAAAATACACACACTTATTAAGATATACATGCAACATTAAAAAATGTGCGAAGATGCAAAAACGCAATATTCTTACATAGAAAACATATGAGCATAGCAAAGGTGTCAATATAAAGAAAGCAAACAAATAAAACAAACAAGCATACAAGCATACAAACTCACAAGCATAAAACACAAACAAAAAAACATACATTACGCAAACACAAAAATGTTCAAATATGCAAACGAACAAAATTATTGAAATTTGCGAACATACCATCACACGAACAAAAAATTAAAGAAAACCAGCACAAGTAAATACAAAATGCAAAAATGAAACCATGCGATTGGAAATCTGCAATTCAGCTACGACACGATATATTTTACAGTGCTAATATTATTCATTTGTGGTACCTACTGTTCACACTGGATCCTTCCTCCCGATTCTCTTTTCTCATTTCTTAGATGCCGTTGGAAAGGCCACTGCAATTATTACTACATCTGTGGTTTTGGTTGGCATTGCTTTCAATTTATTTGCAAATAATAATTATTATTGTCACAAATTCAGCTGTTGCTGTTGCTGTTGCCACATATGGTGACGAATCAATCAATGAAGAGGGGAAAACATTTGGTGGTGCTCGTAAAGACGATCATATTCTATCTGCACATAATGTAATCAAACAATTGGAGAGGAACGTCCCATCTGGGATTTTGAAGGCGAGTCCAGTAGCACTGGTGAAGAGGTCAATCCCTCCGCTGAATCAGCAGCAGCAGAGGCAGAAGCACAACGTTTTTCGTCATTCCTCTTCATATCCTTCTTCCTCCTCCTCTTCTTCGGCAAGAAATGGCCATCAACTGATTGAAAAAGATCAACTATTTGGAGGAACCTACGGCAGTGGACCATGTGGCAAGTTTCCGAAATTATTCTTTTTCATTTGAAGTTTTAGCGATCAACCCAAAAACGACTTTTTCAGTTTTGCCCGGCTAAAATTCCAAAAGAAAAATAGTGAAAACCCTTCGATCACAAATAATAAACACAACCATTGAAAGGAAAATAGCAGACTATGTTTTCGTAAAAGAATTTAAAGGCAGACGGCAGTTGGCAGCTCTTTACGACTCCGATCTATCAGATCAAGACCATAAATATTTCATGGTGATTAGAAAGTCACCGATCAGACCAGATTATGTTTGTTCACCTGTAGGTTCGTGCTAAGTGGTCATAATTGCGGTGTTGTGGAAAATGACATCGATTTCGATTTCGATTTCGGGTTGGTTTTGCGTGCGTTGTGGTTGGTCATCATGCCGATTCATTTGTGCTCTGCCTCATATTTCAGCAATTCCATGAAGAAGGAAAAAACACTTTCATTCAACTAAATAAGCTAAAAAATGAATCCCCGTCCCATCCGAAGGTATTCAATTCCGGTTAAAAATATCCACATGTCCTGTATAATTGTCATCATAAAATGATATTTTGACATTCAAATTGAAATGATATCATTGAGCAGGAACGAAAGTTTGAAAACGAAACGCGTGGTTAGTCTGCAGACGATAAAAGCTCAAATATTTGAAAGGACATCGGCAACTTTGCAATTGGCCACTTTTACTGTATATGTATTGATTTTTCCTCGGAAAATTTTAGTTTTTTTTACCAAAACCACGTCGCTTTTTGTCCTTTGTACTCTCCAGCGTGCGGTCGAAAAAATGCTGGCTACCACATCCATTACGGAGCTTCATGCAACGTTCATGAATTTCCATGGATGGTTGCAGTCGTTGGATTATCGAAGACATCAAATACCAAAGCCAAGCAATTCTGCGGAGGATCAATTATCAGCGACCGATACATTCTCAGCGCAGCACATTGCTTCAAAAAGTAACTTACGGTTGATATACGAGTACTGTTTTCTTAAACGTTTAGACGTTTGCAAATCACTCGATGACTTGGTACTTATACGGAGCCATTCAGAATAGCCGGGCCATAGGAGATTTTTACAGACTTTTGAAAGCACGGGGCAATGTAATTCCCCATTTCTCATGCGCCGCAAAACACATTACATGAAGGAATGCATTTAGCGGCGCTTACTAAATGCGGAATAACATTGCCCCGTGCTTAAAAAGTCTGAAAAAAATCTCCTATGGCCCGAGTATTCAGAATGGCTCAGCACGTATATCTGCATGAAATATTTTTCTTTAACAATGTCTGCCGTCTTCCTTCATACTTCTCGTAGGTATCTTAATGTAACTTTACGCACCAGCTGTTTTTTGTCCAAATTATTTCGAGGTTTTCCGTGAAACTTCGTTCCCACTAAACTCAAAAAAAGATCTCAGCTGAAAGCAAGTTTGCTGAGGTCCATACAGCCATACAGCCATCTGTGTCTTCAAACTGCTCGTAAGGCTTTTGGAAATCGCATCCATATCGCTATGAAACCGCCCAAGGACTGAAGTGCCCAACTACAGACAGAAAAACTAACTCAGCTTCTCAGATGAATATTGTCTATAAGATTTGGCAAGTGAACACAATGCTGAAGAAAATATGAAGATTGACGACCCTTTTTTAGATATTCGGGAATGTGCAAAACCATTTGTTCAAATCGGCAATACGAAACAGCGAGCATCCAAGAACATTGCATACCGATATTGATTTCAAAGGATCCTGCCGATCTTTTATGATGCTTAGGGTTCACATTACCGGCCACAATGTCCTCAAAAATCCGCGGTCTGGTCTGTTTTCCCCCAACCATATCGATACACGAGTACCATATTGAGTTCATGTTCGACTTGTTTGTTGATATTTCGCAGGCCGAGCTAGAATTATCGACCGTGTGTTGCCAAGGAATATTTTTTTTCTTTTACGCTCGTGAGTACATTTTCTAGAACTTGTATCCTTGTTACGTCGTAGCTGCAATTCTTCTGTTGTCGATATGGCGTTATTCTTTTGTCGTCAATGTGGCGACGGCATAGTCCACAACGGATCCAAACATGCCTGCAAATATGGCTCCCGTTAACTTGAGCCATATCAGCAAATGAGAAAAAGGTGAAATAAGGCTCCCAGAGCGAGAATCACATTTGACCTTTTACAATTGTAAATTCATGGTGCAGCTCTTTTACTTGCAATAATTATGGACCAGATGGCTGAGCAACGATTTTCTGACCCGAAAGAGTGAAAAATGATTTTGTTTCACTAAAAAAAAAACACACAAAAATATCACTTAACCGCGACCATTGTTTGTCGCGGCGAAGTGATTTTTGGAACACAAGTTGTAAATGTTTGATGTGAGCCTCTTCATAGAAACTGGTGATGAGACGAAGCACTACAATGAATAGAAAAAACGCAAAACTGAATTGCCACTAAACAACGGAGATCTCAGTGAAAAAGAAAAAGCCCGAGGACTGCCACTTCGAGAAGTTTGTTCTGAACGTTTACTCATGGCAAGGAAAATAATTCTCTTGGCCATGAATTCAGCATTGGCCACATTTATATCTCATTTTTCAATAATCTTTCAGAAGGAAAGCTCCAAGTGTGAGACTTGTCTTTGGAGAGCACCGCTTATCGAGGCCAGAACATCGGGTTACAGTAGTTCGTAGAGTTATCAGGATTCTCTCACATCCCGAGTTAGTAGAGTGATACTTTTCAACTAATGGTAAATGAGGGAAGACCAAAATCGTCACAGGAAAACGCACCTCTGGCTCTTGTGCCATGAGAGTATCGTGTGAGGTACAAGGTGACTTCTCAAAATTTCATGATTAATCTTGTGCCTTTCAGGTGCAAATTTAACCTAAATTATTCAGACCGGAACACACTAATTTACTGTCATTTAACATTTTTCGCCATGCCATATTGTTGGTCCGAGAGAAGAGAACATAGCTTTTTGGCTCGTGCTTCACCATTGTCTTTTACGGTGCAAATGTTTTTGGATTGCGAAATCTGTGGTTTGGTGTTTGGCCACAAGAAATTCGGTCCGTCCCCCTTCCTGTCGATGAAATGTGGCACAGAATTTAAGCTGGCAAACACTCATTGCCTGAAGACTTTAGTTGTCATCTCTTGTGGCGTATTTTGGATTTTCTGCAGGCACATTCCCAAAACGCCTGTTTATAACATGTTTTTCTCTGGTCTGATGACACTTACATCTTTTATTCTGCATCATAATGCCGTTCAGATCAGATGATCAGGTGTGCCAGTCAACATCTATCAAGGTGTCTTGTGCAAACATTGTGTTATAATTTATTTCGTCATGTCAAACTCCCCTGCAACAGTGCATGTAAAACATCTGCCGACTATTTTTGGCCATGGCTCGTGTGTCACTTCTCTGTTCGTTCAGTTGCAGTTTCTCTCCGATAAGTGATCCAATAAACAAAATAAGCTAAGTTTAAAATGTTATCCTCTGCATCCGAGTTTTAGTGTGCAATAATTCAGTTTCGCTCTCTCTCTTTGCCTTTCTCTCTCTCGCTTGTCCTACAAGTGTTTTACATGTTTTACAAGTGTTTTACATGTTTTACAAGTGTCTTACATGTTTTACAAGTGTTTTACATGTTTCGTTCGCACACGAAACATGATGTCAATTTGACCAAATGCATTGCATTGTGGGCCCATACATATGCCAACACTTAGCATATATTCCTTGATGGCTAATGCTTCTTGCATTCACTACAACAACCAATTCCTTGTTGTTTTTTCATTAAATACAAATACAATCACAAGCAAAAGCGACTGCAATTTGTCCTCAAATTTGACAAGTGGTTAAATATAATAATGGTCCAGTCCACATCACATTGCAGTAACCTGATGGGTTGTTTTCAGAACGATGATGTCAAAGACAAGTAGTAAACTTCCAGACACGAACTTCTAACAGCGCTACTTCTGCACAGATCCTTCATCATAGGTTATAAACGTAGAAGTCGCACAGTAAATTTAATGACACTCATAAGACTGAAAAATTCCCAGCAAAGCTTCGAACTTGTTTTCTTTAGATCGTAGATGTTGCTAATGCTGTTACGATGTTAAATCATATAATGCTACAAATATCTTCTTCCCATGGATAATAATTTCGTCCAAATTTAGATACGATCCAAAGCTGAACAGGAATGATATCTCATTGTTGCAAGTTCATCGACCTTTGAAATTAAATCACATCATATCACCAATTTGCCTGCCATTCGGTGCTGCATTTGACGACACAAGAGTTGGAGTTGTCACTGGCTGGGGATCAAAAACGTACAAGGTAAAGGGCTACTTTATTTTTGTATCATGATTCAAAATCTGCATATGGTGAAGCATGTTTCAGTGCGTGTGTTGCCTACTACGATACCTCTACTAGAGTGCTAGTTCTCGAAAAATATCGAAGAGAAATCAGGTTTATCTTCCACATTATCATGCAGATGCACGTGCAATACCAACAGAGATACATCAGAGCTTGTGTGAATGGCAAACGAATTTCAACATATCATGAAGGTATTTTTCATGTACTGGTCGATTTCTTTCAGGATTTTGCTTCCGCCCGCATGATGAGCAGAGTTCGTTTTCAAACACCCCCCAGAGAAAATCGTTCACAATCCTCAATGGACCCGTTTTGATGTCTTTCAAAGTCATCAGCGTCACCAATTCATATTCCACTGAGTCCATCAACCCCTCTGTCTTTTGGGGTTCCCGACAGGTGCGTCATTTCGGTGGGGCAATGGGGTGCAACTGCCCTCAACGATAATTGCCCACAGCGGTTTTCTTTCCCCCTGGTATATATTCCTGGCTTGTCCTGGATTTGTGGAGAATTTGACCTTCAGTAAACAATATTCTCTCATAATGAACCTCATATTTCAACATTTCATCAGCATCTGTGGCTCTGCCCTCCCTCAGACCATGCACATGCCTAGGAATATGTCCCTTATTGGAACCTCGCTGAGACTTCGCCCCAGACCCGCAAATTACCTACTTGGGGATCCGCCTCCTACACCGCCCTTGGTCATTGCCCGGTGCATTCCCTGAACGTTGCCCCCCGCTGAAAACCTGAAATGACACCCCAGTTTCCCAGTGGTGTCCTTGGTCTACTCCTTTTGTTTTTGAAGCAGTTGAAAATTTCATGTACCACGCACGACGTCATCTGCGAGTATAGTCACCCAAGTCGTCTTGATACTGCTATCCTTCAGACTGCGCGACCTTGATGCACTAGCGCATAGCGTTTCACGCCACGGCCTTTTGCTCCAACTCCCTAAAGTCACACACCATTGTATTCCTTTTGCTATACGAGTAGGTTTGATGAGCTTATTTCAGTCGAATCGGAAATCTCTGACATGTGAATCGTAGCCTTTTCTGACAACTCCTGCAAACAAGACATAGAAAATAACAGAGAGCAAAATAAGCAAAATGATGTAGTGGAAACAGAAATATAAAAGTTATCAATTTATTCAGGGGCGCCGTTTCAGGTTCCGAGAGGGAGAAAATGCAGTCACACATCATACGCCAGCATGAAATTTCTAAAAACTGGTGGGGAGGTTAGCTACAGATGTTGTGGATCCCCGTTGGTACCGACTTTGCAATCGAGCTTTGCAATCAAGGGGAGGGGACAAATTCTCTTCCCTGGACACCAAAATGGCGCAATTGGAAAATCTACTTACAGAATTTGATGACAACTTTTATTGGATATTCAAGAATTGACGAGTAATTGAGTGACGGTTCCTCCTTTGACGTAAAATACAGATTCATGGCAAGATTAAGAGATGAAGGACACTGCATTTGTCGTGCCGCGGTAAAAAAAAGTTCAAAGACCATCTCCCCAGCCCAGAGACGCCCATCAGGGGGTACAGCCGCCCAGTATTTGTAATCTTGCGGCCCCGTATTTTATGTTTCGACCACGGTTGTTGTTTTCTCTTCCTTTACATACCAACGCACAGGGTCAACGGCCAGATCTATTGCAAAAGGTCAACGTTTACATGGTGAAACAAAATGTTTGCAATCAGCAATATATGGAAATCAATTATTCAATCAGTCAGAAACAGATATGTGCGGGAGGAATTCAAAGAGATGCTTGCCAGGTACCTACCTGTACGAATACCAATTCATAGCAGCAATAATTGACTGTATGAGTAGCTACGATATGGTGTAGCGAGGCCATTTCTTGCGTTCTCGTCTCATATACGGCAGGGCTGTCTCATATACACGTCAAGAAAAAACTATAAAAAACTACAAACGAAAAAACTATAACGATAAAAAAACTATAACTAGAAAAAACTATAACGAGAGGTTAATGAGTATGTATTTTTGAAGTGGAATCCTTTGCGCAAGCTGCGTGCTGATGGTTAGCATGGACTTGGGTGCAAGTTAGTCTGTTGCATTCTTCAAAGAATATACCCAAGAACAACTGCAGATGCTAAGTAGTATCTCAGAACGTGTCGCCAAATCCCATCTAGAATCTATGAATCTATGTATAGCCTATTATCCATATCGTATAATAGCATATCATATATGGCATAATCCATTCGGTTAGCATACCATCCATTCTATCGAGCATCAATCATGTGGCTTGGAAGAATCCCTCTTTGCTTTCCTCCATGCCAGCAAGGATCCAAATTTTAGATATGGGTGTGTCAAGGAACGCCAAACGACACAAAGAAGAATGTTGCTAAGATTTGTCTTGAGATATTTGAGATATTTGTGGAAAATGTATGGGTGGTTTGAGATATTTGTGGAAAATGTTTGGGTGGTGAATTTTGCGAATCACCTGTGAATGTGGTGCAGTGCACGTATTGCCATGGTGATGTGCCGGTATCATGTAGGACAACATAACTGGAGAAAGGGTCCCCGTGAAGAAATTTGTCATCTTTGAACAAAAGAGGGTGCGCGCATGGCTGCAAAATTGTTATGAAAGACAAGCACGGCAATCCGGAAAGAAATGCGCAGAGGGGCCCACAAAATCGCAATGTCCACGAAAACTTCATCACAATGAACCCATAGCAGAGTCATGGCACTGGAACAAAAGGTAAAGGAAGCTTCGCCGTTCCCCGTTCAAAATTCGCTTGCTGAGTGAAGCGTGTTTTCGTGTTTCTGTTTCTCGCCGCTGTATGCGCACAGTTCGCAAGTCTGAAGGAGAAGAGAAAAACGAGCAGTACTGGAGACGGGGTTCGCCGACAGAATGTTGATTATCTCTTGAGCCAGATGACGGATTTTGTTCAAATTTCAAAGTGAGAAAGCCGAAAAATTGGCGATTCTAGGCGTATGAAACAATCCCTACATTTTCACTGACAAAACATCAAAACCATCTCAGGAAAAAATTGTTAAATGTTTGGATGTGATAAAATGCCGGGGCCCTGCCAGATATTTTTCATGATCGTGCGATTTTTTCCGCTGTAACATGGTTTGCACCTGTGGAAAAGTTGTGGAGAAAGCTTTTAGCTTTCCAAAAATTCCAAAATCATTGCATTTGAACTCCATTTGGCCGTTTTAGGGCAGAAAATGCGACATGAAACATTGTTTAGTTTGTCCAACAACAAGGTCCAATTTGTGCGAATTGGTCAAATCCCAACGGCGGTTCCCTGAAATATTTTCTCCAGCGGAGCCAGTCAGACAACTTGAGATGAACTGTGCGTGCGAAAATGGGCAATGAGATGGTTCGTCAAATTAAAATTGGTCAGAAAACTGCAACTGAGAAGTAAAAAGCGTGCAAACGACTCTGGTTTGAAATTTTGATCTTATCATCAACATGAAAAAATTCAGCCTCAGGCGAGAATTGAACCCGGGACCACCAGCACAGTAGTCAGACGCGCCAACCAACTGAGCTAACGAACCGCTTCGATAATTCCAACCTAAAACAACGCTGTTATTTTAATGTTGCGTTCAGAAGCGGACGGGTGACGGCAAAAGGGACATGGCCTTCTTGCGGATTTCGCTGACCTGAAAACATTTTCTTCGACCTTTTCTTGATCAAATTATTTTGAGTGAGAACATTTTGACTGACTGCAGAGCGCAGCAGGATGATGTAGGCATCCTGCACAAGAAACATACATGTTGCTGAGGTGCGTTATTTTCCTCTGAACAGATGTTTTCTGCAAAATGTAAGGCCGGCGCAATTAAGCTCCGTTTATTTTTTCAGATTTGCCAACAGTGCTGCCGCCACATGGCGGCTTCACCGAAGCTATCGATGTTCTTTTACCTATTGTTCTAGGGTCCATGGCGGGGGAACAGAAGTGGTCCTACTGCTATTTGGTCCTACTGTAACCTGGTCCTACCGTAATCTGGTCCTACCGTAATCTGGTCCTACTTTTTCTTTGCGCCCCGAAAAAATTCGATCCAAATTTCATTCGATCCAATTAACAGTAGGACCAAGTTACGGTAGGACCAGGTTATGGTAGGACCAGATTACGGTAGATCCAGATTACGGTAGGTCCAGGTTACGGTAGGACCAGGTTCCGGTTGGACCAGATTACGGTAGAACCAGATCACGGTAGGACCAGATCACGGTAGGACCAGATTTCGGTAGGACCAGATTACGGTAGGACCTGGTTACAGTAGGACCAGGTTACGGTTGGACCATGTTACGGTTGGACCAGATTACGGTAGGACCAGATTACGGTAGGACCTGGTTACGGTAGGACCAGGTTACGGTAGGACCAGATTACGGTAGGTCCAGATCACGGTAGGTCCAAATTACGGTAGGACTTGGTTACGGTAGGACCAGATTACGGTAGGACCAAATTACGGTAGGACTAGATTACGGTAGGACCAGATTACGGTAGGACCAGATTACGGTAGGACCTGGTTACGGTAGGACCAGATTGCGGTTGGACCAAGTTACGGTCGGACCTGGTTACGGCAGGACGAAAAGCCAAACCGCAATTTCCGCCGAATTTCTGAATGTTTGCGCTGAGGGAGTTGCGTTGTTTTTGTTCTAAACGTAATTGCTCTCCTGCTGCAGATAAAGTTAGAGACAACAAATGGCGGCAATATCCGCTCAATGTTTTTACGACTTTGATGGGGAGTAGCCGGATGAGGTAGGCCAGATTGGGTTGAGTAAGAGTTTAGGTTAGGTCAGGTTAGGATAGGTTTGGGTTTGGTTTGGTTTGATTGCCGCCTTTCGTGATTCGTCATTTGAATTGAATTGAATTGAAATTCTGTCTTTTTGGAGTTTCCTCCTCCCAATATTATACATTTAGTGCTGACAGTCACAGTAAAATGCAACAAAAAAAACACACATTGGAAAAAAGCAAGTTGACAGAATAAAACAGCGTTTTTGCAAGGATGTTGGGCAAAGAACATATACACGCAGTGGTATATTCTTGAGCCAATCCTCAAGAAGGCAATAAACTGAAGGTGTGCACACCACCTCTCCGATAATCTCGCTCAGATATGATACCCGGTGGAATGAGCAGGTCCAAAGAAGGATGAAATTTCCGGCATTGCCATTCATTAAAAGAAATCACGAAGCCTGCCCTGCAGGAGAGGTATGCTCAAAGGCTGTTCAAAAACCCTGCTTGGAAGGGAGTTCCACTCCGGGATAGTTCTACCTAAGAACGAGAACTTGCCAATGTCTTTCTTGAAAGTTTCAGATCGGAGTTTGTAAACGTGATCTCGATGCGAGTAGAATGTTGGCATCCTTAGGAATTCAAGAAATTTTCCTCAGCCACCAATATTCGCCAGGATCAAGAAACAGGGAGGTAAGGCGAGTCACTCGCCTCCTCGACTGAAGAGAATCCCAACCTAGTGAAGCTATCATGTAGTGACACCACAATGGCGCCTATAATCACCTACAACAAAGCGTGCTGCCCTCCGTTGAATTTTTTCCAGTGCAGAAATCTGGCATTCACGCCAAGGATCCCAAGATGAGACAGCGTAT